>JAUELE010231065.1:0-12077 GCA_031471655.1 Diodora aspera | reverse complement strand
TTGGTGCAGACTCTTGGAGCTCTTAGAGAGCAGTAGGCTATATGCAGTATTTTGGCCAGACTCTTGCATCTTTTAGAAAGCAGTAAATGCAGTATTTGGTGCAGACTCTTGGAGCTCTTAGAGAGCAGTAGGCTATATGCAGTATTTTGGCCAGACTCTTGCATCTTTTAGAAAGCAGTAAATGCAGTATTTGGTGCAGACTCTTGGAGCTCTTAGAGAGCAGTAGGCTATATGCAGTATTTTGGCCAGACTCTTGCATCTTTTAGAGAGCAGTAAATGTAGTATTTGGTGCATACTCTTGCATCTTTTAGAGAGTTTTATATGTAGTACTTGGTGCATACTCTTGCATCTTAAAGAAAGCATTAATGTAGTACTTGGTGCATACTCTTGGATCTTTTAGAGAGCAGTATATGTAGTACGACTCCTGCATCTTTTAGAGAGCAGTATATGCAGTATTTCGTGCATACTCTTGCATCTTTTAGAGAGCAGTAAATGCAGTATTTTGTGCAGACTCTTGCATCTTTTAGAGAGAGGTAGATGTAGTATTTGGTGCAATGCTTTGTAAACCAATGTACAACAATTCTTTGTAAACCAATGTACGATATTGCTTCTTAAACTAATGTAGAACAGTGTTTTGTAAACTGATACAGAACAGTGTTCCTCAAATCAATACAGAACAGTGCTTAAGCTGATATCCAAGACTGTTTCTTAAACCCATATCGAACAGTACTTTTTAAACTGATATAGTACACTGCTTTTTTGACCAGTGAATGGCTCACCCAAGCTTGAATGAGATTATTTTGGGTTGAACGAAACATGAGGGTGGATAAGAGGGAAATTACCATAAACATAAGAACATTTAGTGAAGGGTGAAGCTTGACTGGGGTATTCAGCAGGAACTTGGGCTTGACCCCTTATATAGTCACCTGTCAGGAACCAGGAAGTCCTATTGTCAAACACCATGATGCAGTAAAGACTCAAGTGAGACAATTAGATCACAAATTTAACATGTCCATCGGCAAGTATGATATGTTTGATTTGTGAAATATTTGCATTTGGGTTGAACAAGTTCAAAGAATAAAGTAATCAAAAGCTTATGCAAGTAAATCTTGACTCCTGCCTACTGTAACTACATGTTTTATAGATCCTCCCTGTTTAATTAAGTCAGAGTTTCATGCTCTTCCCCGAAACTCAATGATCGACTTGTACCAGCATGACAACATAAAACAGTGAGTGTTTTAAAAGGAAAAGGGTGTTCTTGTGTCAGTAGACTTGAAAGAGAGTTACCTACCCTGGTCTTGATGTCAGTGTTTCACACATCATGAATTAATCACAGTTAACAGATAGCTACTAATACCATGAAGTACAAAAAGCCCTGCTCTGCATGAAACACAGGTGTTTAATACACGTTGGTATCCGTGAACCTCACCTGTTTACCTGGATCCCGAGTAAACTCAACAATAGTTGCAATGCTTTACCTATTACCAAAAACAAACTCAATTTCCCAATTAATAGTTGTTGCAATTTCTGTCAATAAAATCATGTCAATAAACATTATCAGCAAAATATCTTGACATTTCAAAATAAATATAAATAAGTTCTACATGAAACAGCTATTTTAATGACTCAATTAGAACATTGCAATTATACCTATTAAGAGATGCATTTAGGAAAGGTTATACATAAGAGCAAACTAACTAGAATTGTAAGTGTTGACTTATACAGAAACAGGAAGGAAAATGTAGCAATTAACAAGCTTTTCAAACAAGACTCCTACACTGGATAGTCATCGTGCTGAACAGCAACAGAAGTCTTGTCCATGAAATAAAAACTAAAATCTTTTATTTTTATCACTGGACAACTTGTTTAATTAAGTGCCAGCTTTCTCCTATTATTTATTTAAATCCATTTTGAATGCAGGCCTACAGAAACTAAATTTTATAAATATTTTATTTTCCTGGACCAATTTAAGGACAGGATAAAATGGCATGAAGTCCTCTTAAATTACCACGTATGCATACATAAAGAGGAACACATCCCTACAAATGTGTTTGTTTTATAAAGGAACTGAAATGACTCGTAAATTTTCCATTTTCCTTGTCTTTTTCATCACTTCGGAAACTAAAGAGAAATTATTATCTATCAATTCCTAACGTTAAATAATAACTTATTATCAAGCTTCTTCTTGTTCGATCCAATTTCTTAAAAACTGAATGTTAAATAATTCCTGTGAACATTTTCACTACTTGATTTTAAGAAATGCGTTGCAAACTTAAATATTGATCCAACAAAATGCTGATCCATTTTTGCTTTATTTCCAGTTCTTGGGGAGAATCATAGGTCATGTAAATCACTGGACAATTGTTGAGGGACAATTGTGTAAATATAGTGATTGATACCAACATTGACTGAGACAACTCAACTTGATATAAGTTATTGCTTATGTGAATTCTGAGGCTAAGGGTCCTTGACAGAATTTCCAGTGTTTTCCTGATTGGACCTTACAGGGATCTTCCAGGTTAGTTTTTTCAATATTTTTTTAATTGAATCTTTCAGGTTAGTTTTTTCAATATTTTCTTGATTGGATCTTTCAGGTTAGTTTTTTCAATATTTTCTTGATTGGATCTTTCAGGTTATTTGTTTTCAATATTTTCTTGATTGTAACTTACAGGTTAGTTTTTTAAGCATTTTTCAATTTTCCAACATTATTATCAGTTTTTGGCAAAATGAAATTAAATTGAAATACACTATTATTTTACCTGACATTTTTGATAACCAAAAAATTAAACCCATTCCAGTACCTGCCATCATATAAAAGAACAAGAACATGCTTGTAAAGAGCCTGGGAGAAAACTTCAATCCAAAAACTGTTCCAGAATGTTGATTCACTTAATGAAGGGCGTGATGAGCCATGCCACATCAGCAAACTCCACTCAAAATTCATCATTATCGTCACAAAATTTCAAATATTTGAAGTGAGTTCCTGAAGAGGATAAACCATTGATCGAGGTATTTCTGCCAATGACCCGATAAGACAAATAAAGTAATCAATTCAGAAAACACAAGTTACGAGCTTCTCTATAAACTGCTGACAAGAAGAATGGCTTTGGGGGACGACTTTTCCCTGTGCTCTTTTGAGAGGGAGAAATGAGCCAAGCCAACTGCAAATCAACTGCTTAGAAATCAATGATCATCTAGGTTCTAATTGCTTCATTACATTGCAGGTTGATCTTGATCAATAACCTCTCCTGGAAGCCAGAAATACATCTGATCCTCACAAGGAAACGTAATCACTTTTTTCCTGGCCAATTTTACTCCCAAGTCAACACGCCTTTTCAAGCCTTCAAGGGAAGTAATTGACTGTAACGTAGCAGCAAGTGAATTCAAACACTTCTTGTTTAAACAATATAAAAGCCCATTAAACTAAATCAAATGCTCATCAAACTAAATGTTTCTATTTCTCCGAATGGTATTTCTCCACTTCTCGGGAACATAGAATTATTTTCTTTCCAAAAATAATTTCAAAATGCTTCCGTCTCAAAAAATAATAAAATTCGAGAATTAATGTCTTACTTGAAATTAGCAAAAATTAAAATTAATATTTCCTACAAGCAAACATTTAATTAATTGATGTTAAAATATTCCGTGACAGTTTAGGAAATTATCAAATACAACAGTTTGGGATTACATTTCCTTGAAAAGTAGCTATTCTGCTACCGTTTTGGTTGAACCTCTCCTGGGGTAACTAATTTTTGAATGTTTTTCTTATACTTTTATAAATGTTTTCCATAAATTCAACAAAAGGAACATCACTTTGCATGACACACAAAACAACACAACATAATAAATTATTCTAAGATTTTAAAACAAAATGACGTCAATGTCACAACTTTCTACTGGCATTATTGGCAGTAAAGATGTGAAGTCATATATAATAAAAATTCTTTAAGAAAATAATTCTAATATAACCCATATTAAATATGCAGAGCTCCAGATAATTTTTGAGCTATTGGGTTATTTACTCGACATTTTCAAAGCTATTGGGTATTTAAAGATTTTAATTGGGTAATCAGCTATTTTGACCTCACTGGATATTGGTCTATTGGGTATTTACTCCAACTAATTCCACTGTATTGGGTATTTTAGATTACCTATTTTTATTAGAAAAGTTACATGGCTTTGTCAAAACCATTGTAGAGCAAAAACGGCAATTATTATAGACCCATTACGACTGATACTTTTATAAATTAAACAGACTGCTGTTCTCATGCATCTGCACAAACAATTTTGGTCGATGTATTGAGTACATTATGCAACGGTTTTCAAACATATTGAGTTTTGGTAAATGTGACTGGGTTTTTGTATGCTTTGTTTCAATTTTGCTTACGTTTTTACCGAGTACTTTACGCAAATACGCAGCTTATCTGGAGCTCTGAATATGTATTATTTTTATTGCATCTTAGGCAGACAGTATATGCATTTTTATCTGAAACTTATAAAGAAGAAATGTAATAAAGAAATTCTTAACTCACCAGTTTTCCCTTCAAAAAGAATTGAAGATAATGAAAACAGATGTTCTTTCCCAAGGAAACCTCAACAGTAGTTTAAAGTTTCCAAACTGACATAAAATGTCCAACTAAAGATTTTAGAGGAACACAGTTACCTTAATCGTGGCCACCCAGTAACATTCCAAACACAAGGTAGATCCAAGTCCTATTGAAGCAACAGCTTCATTTATACAACTGGACACGAGGATTATCCTTAAGTTATGTACACTGGATACAGCTTTCCTTACAACTGTAATTATACAGATCTGATACTATATCCCAACCAACTTATTTTATTATGAACGGTGACCCAATGAAAAGCTTAAATTATACAGGCTTTCTTGACCAATGAAAGGCCTCAAAGCCAACATGTGCGAGAACAGGGGCCAGTATCATTAACACAAAAAAATCCTGAGAGCCAAATATCAATCGCTGGAGCTTGTTAACACCTGTCACTGCCAAACCAATCTGAGGATATCCTTTAAAGGCCCAGTAAATAAAAATTCAACAAAGCACAGATTATTCTCAATGACATTTCCTGAAGAGTTTTCTCAAAGAAAACTTTAGGAACCATTCATTATGGGAAACTTCAGTTTCCGAAATGGTTAATGAGACTTTAAATTTCGGTCAACTTTATAATATACAGTGTTTTTTGTGAATAAAATAGTAAGGTCAAAATATGCTACACTATATTTCATCAAAACTTGGTTGAATGAATTTGGAGACACACATTTTGGTAGAGGTAGAAGTATTGCATACAAAACAAGCATCTGAAATATTTTTTGGGGTGTGATTTGCCGATTTTTTGTGTGTGAAACATGAATAAATGAATGTGAACTTTGTAATCTCCTAAATGACCGATTGAAAAACGAAAAATGTATCCACACTTCTCTTCCATTTCCATTACATACTTACACCAGTTAGAATACTTGTTTCGAAAATGTATCTGAAAATGCTCTGTTTCAAAACAAGCTGGCAATAACTTTATACTTTGTAACATGGACAATGACTAATGACGACATCATGAGAATTGTTACTTTAGTCAATGTAATTCATTCAAACATATCAAGTAACATCAGGTCAAATTGTTTTGTACAACCAACTCAAAAAATCCATTTTAACAAACATGAAAATTGTAAAACTTGAACAAAATAGAACTTATATTCACAAAGACAAGGATCACAATTAAATATGTAAACAATTACTTACTTTATATTTACCATTGCATTTGACAATCTTTAGCAATATCATCTCTCACATTTCACTGGTGCAAGGACTCCATCGCTAGACTGTATTTGAACTCAAAACCACTAAGTCCAACATATCACTGCTTACCACTGTGCTAACCCCTTCCCCCACCCCAATATGTCACAGAATTTTATTTTTAATAAAACCTGACCTTTAGAGACTGGATACATATTTTTGTTGAGATACGAACTACTTGTGATAAAAGCTTAAGGTCATCAGTTAACTCTAGCTAAAAACAATACAAAATATCTACCTTACCTATATACATACAAACTTCATAACACAAATATCTTTAAACTGTTTATCTAAAACTAAGAAATAAAATGGACCATCATCTAAATACTAAATTTAAAATTTACAGTAAAAAATTCTACAATTTTTAATAATATTCCTAATTAACACTTTATCAGTCATATATTTAAAGAAATCCTTTCTTTTACATTACAAAGTGGACTTTATCAAGTATGAATTAAGTGTTTTAGATTAGTATACCGGTAATCAACTAAAACAAGGGTGATTTGGGGTTTATGAGGTTTTCGGCAATCTTTCAACAGAGTCTCACCAACATCACATCGGTGTCCGGGCTCCTGTCTCTCTGGCCTGAAAGTGAGGTGCCCGGACGGGACTCGAACCACAACCGCCAAGGATGGCAGATTGCTGAGCCGACGTACTAACCACTACACCATCCTGTACCCCAACTAAAACAAAGACATCATTTCAAACTTGATGGTGCCTACTCACAATTAACATTAGGAAATATAACAAAGATACAAGCACATTCAGACCACACTTGTTCTTTAAGTTGGTTCACATAAAAAAATATTAAAACATGTAATAAATAAATGTTTCTATTCTTTCAATCTTGTTTTATTTTATTTTGGCCTACCTACTAAATATTTTCATAAACTATAAAAATTATTTGGAATTGGAATTTTGATTTTAATGTTTACTATCTACAGAACTGAACTTTTTATCACCAAATTCCATACCCCCGACCTACAAATTTGGCCTCACTGCACTAAAAGAACCAATAGATGAAAAAATTATATAAAATGATTTATTTTTCAATCCAAACACACTACCTATCTGTAAAAATATTTCTAGGTCTTGGTTTCTTAAGCTTCTTCAATAATTATACTCTAAGGAATCATTTCAACAACAGATATTGTCTACAGACAATCAAATTACAAATAAATATATCTCCTTAACTTTCCTCCGTCTAAAGTAAAATATGTCCCATCTTTAAAAATGTATGATTCAGAAAGGTCAAATAGTTCTCACATGCTTGAATATGACTTTCCAAGCAATTGATTTAACATTTCAATCATTGTGAGGCCTGGCACCCACATATAGTCAAAAGGGCACGAAAGGTTTTGATATTAATTCCTGGAATATTTCAACTCTGTCTTTTGGATCATATTTACCCAAAAAAATTACAAGTATATATTTTGTTTATGCTGGTTAATTTTTTATAAATTATGAGCCTGACCATCACATAATAAAACATGCAAGACCTGAAACATGAGTTAACTTTTCACTGTACATGTGTTCAAACATTGTAAGTTTGATAATTGGTGATTTTTGTATTCGATTTTCTGGTGATTTTTGTATTCGATTTTTTGGTGATTTTTGTATTCGATTTTTTGGTGATTTTTGTATTAGATTTTTTGGTGATTTTTGTATTAGATTTTTTGGTGATTTTTGTATTAGATTTACCCAATATGTTAAAAAATTATCGAGAGCACTGTGTTATGGAAATAATTTCTCATTTTCTGAGTGATCAAAACTCTATTTGATGATAAATTAGTATGTAATATTGTTTAGCAGATAAAACAGGCAAGTTGGGTTTGTTACTTTGAAGGTGGATCCACTGTGCTAACCTATGTATACATGTGGGAGATGAATTACTGGTCACAGCAATGACATGCTGCAAGCAAAATGAAATATCTTGTCTTATATCTTCATCATCATCATCATAAAATCACAATCTTTGCCACTTTTATTATCATCATCATCACGAATCACCAATGTATCGTAATCATCATTGTTATTATCATTACCATATTATCATCATCATCATCATCATTAATCACCAATGTATCACAATCATCATTGTTATTATCATTACCATATTATCATTTTCATCAACATCATCATGAATCACCATCGTATCGTAATCAGCATTGTTATTATCATTACCATATTATCATCTTCATCATCATCATGAATTACCATCTTATCATAATCATCATTGTTATTATCATTATCATATTATCATCATCATAATTTGTCATAATCAACATCATTATCATCATCATAATCATCATTATAATTACAACCATAATAAAAAAAGAAGCCCACATCCTATCATTTCAACCAGCATGAAGTAGCATTGCCATAATCGTCCCTTAAACATTTTTAGCATAGTGTTACAGGAATAAATGCATTATGCTTGTTCCGATATTGATCATTGAAAACGCAGGGCAGTTTCTCTTTGATCAGTAGAGGAGAGGTCAACTTTTGCCCAGCAGAAAAAGGCACCGTGAATGAGCTTCCCTCGCCTGTGATTCCCAGTTTTGTATTGATCCGAGTCGATCTGAACAAATAACTGCTACGATGATATAAATCACAGGGAATTGGCCAAGTGTCAAAGAACAGGGCAACTGTAGTATCCCCTGAATAATATTTATTTTCAGTCAATGAAGAATTTATTCAATCAGATCTGCTCTAATAAATTCTATCATGGAAACTCTGATGCTGGTATTGCTTTGATCAATTGAGTTTCAAGACTTTATACCAGTCTCTTGTCATTACACTATTGTCTTATATTAAGATTAAAGTATCAATCTTATTAAATGATATAACATATTTAATGCTTTCACCAAACTAGTACTAAAATATTACTCAAGCAAGGGCTAATGTCATATATTAAAGCCGGAAGTTTTCAACAATGCCATGGTAACCTTTTGTATGGTATTCATAACAGTAAAGGATTTTGCAGGACTGTTTGATATAGCACAGAGCTAAATCCAGACAAATGGCAGTGTTATCCCATACACTGTGACAACTGGCAATGATATCTCTTACATAGAAATTTGAATCTGACTTCTTTGTCAACACATATTACACATATTCTGGTTGAATTGAGTTGAGATGAGATGATTTTTATATTACAAGGACAATGTCTTAGCCGTAACACAAGGTGATGTGCAAGGTGCACACCGAGCGAAACGACAGTTCATAAAAGGGATCGATAGAAAGGAAAGTGAAAGCAAAAGATCCCCATTTTAGTCGCCTTGTACGACAAGCATTGGGTTACTGAGGCCATACTCTAAGTGACACCACATCACTCCCCAGAAGCCCCACGGGGCAGTTCATAAAAGAAATTGACAGAGAGGAAAGTGAAAATAAAAGATCTCCAATTTAGTGTCCTTGTATGACAAGTACTGGATTACTGGGACCCTATTTTTTCTAAGTGACCCCACATCACTCCCAGGAAGTTCCACTGGGTTTGGTAAACAGAACGAAAAAAGATTCATTTAATCTTTCATACAATTCCTTGACTACCATTTTAAGTGTCCTTGTACGACAAGCATTGGGTTACTGGGACCCTATTCTTTCCAAATGACACCACATCACTCCAAGGAAGCACCCTGGGTTTTGGTAAACAGAGCCCAAAAAACCTTTGTTTAATTTTTCATACAATTCCTTGACCACAGAACTTTGACCTGATGATGGAACCATTACATGGATATGTGCGCATGATAAGTACATTGTACGGTACTCATTATTATTATTATATTATATGTACAGGGTTATCACATTATCACTTCATGATTTTTCATGAAACCTTTCATCTCATGAATAATGAGAAGTAGAATGTTCTAATTATTTTCCATGGGTACAAATAATTGCCTTAAAAGGTTTTTGATTCCCAGAGTTACAAACAAAAGTATTTATATATATTGAGTATGACTCAAAAAGGCTAGCAGGCAAAACAAACATTTTGACGGATCAGAGACTGCAATAAAAGTTTCCATAAATCACCCCCCAACTCCATCACTTTCAAGCTATTAGTAAGTAAATTCGACCATGAGTGACTTGTATGTATGTATAATTAGACTGCCAGTGGGCATTTCAAGCTGTAGCACAACCCTATGATTAATCCAACCTTCAGCAGGCAAACAGCCGATAAGCAAGAAGAAAAAAACAAACCAACCTTCTGACCCAAATATCCCCCGTTTCTAGAAGCCAAATCGTAAGAAAATACTGCCGACTAAAAAATCCATACCAGGAGCCGTCAAACAACACATAAGTTGTACAGGATGCGTTTGAAAGCACATTTAAGCAAACAGAGTTTTTTGTTTGGATGTACTCGAGGGAGGAAAGGAATTTGTGGTGTAAATATTTTATCTTATCCGCGCCCAGTAGCCTTGTTGGGCTTGCAATGGGGATTACATGCATAGATGTGGCAACAGTGTCTAATTCAGGCTGCATGTTAGGGCATGGAGCGCTGTGTGTGTGAGCTGTCCCAGAAGTGGGTCGAAATGTTACCGAGAAAACAACCTCCTCAGGTCATTAGTATAGTCTATTCTACAATACAGCCCGGGCTTTTTGTTTCAGTAACACCTCATCTTCATTTGGTTTACTGAATCGGAGGCACTTTTCGGATGAAGTGAAATCTCTCTGGCCAACTTTAAAACAGGATTTCACCCAAGAGTTACGAGTCAACCTTGCACATTGGTGCGAAGCCAGGACGGCTCGACAGTAAGGTGTTTGCCACTGGACTGCTGCCATACATGTCAATCCCAAGCTGTTGCACTATACGCGATCCGTTTGTCTCTTTATAAAACGTCAATATAGAATATTTTAAAGTTGAATCTTTTTTTTATCTCCTAGTCAAACCTATATACAAGAACATATATTTTTAGGAATTTTTCAATGAACTTTTTTGAAATACACAAATGTTTTATTTATATCCATATGATTGTGCCCGTGTTTGAGAAAGAAAGTATGTACACACTACACACTTACTCTCATGAATGAGGGTGTGTGTGCGTGTGTTTGTGTCGGTGCATATATCAGAGAAATAACGAGGAAGGAAAGAAAATAGAAAACCAAAAGATAGAAAACAAACGTGAAACAAAGACAATGTACAAGACTGCATTTCTTTCTCCTTCACATAAAACCCATCTGGTGAACTACTGTATGTGTTTATTAAGTCATTTCAGCTCAAAATACAGTGTTATGATTCTTACAGCTGTTTTCCCCGATTACCAGTGTTTCAAAATATGTTTTCACAAAACCAGCCCGTACAACCCTGTGTTCCTGTGCTTTCAAACTTTATTCATATTCAGAAAGCAAATGAAAACCTTGGCACTATTCCATCAACTGATGCAAGTTTCCCAAAATAATTCTCATTCGTACAGATATATATTTACAAAACACTGATTGAACAAAAGTTAGTCACCCTGCAAGCTTTGCATGTGGTCTTGGAGACCCAATAACTTGCAGTTCTCCTAGACTTGCCTAGTCTTCTAAATAGAAAATACTGCAGGGTCTGTCAGACAGATCATATTCAAAAGTGTTACAGCAAGCACAGAAGTCTTTTTACTTTTCTTTCTTTAAGAGAAATGAATATGGACATAGTGCTCAACATTTGTTACATAAAATCAAAACAAACTGAGCTTAAAGTTGGTGCTTCTGAACGTTAAAATAGGTCATGTGCTATCTGTGTGAAATAAATAACATAATCTGCAAATCATACATTGTAAAAGTGTTTGCTTAACTAAATAACACTGCATTCCCTTAGTCCCACCAGATGCTGACAGATTTATTTTATACTTTCAAATAACTGGCTCATTCCGAATCTTTCTCTGAGGGTTACGGAAGAATGTCTGTCGATTTCCGAATCCTTTCAGAATATGAGCCAAATACATTTATTTGCAAGTGTAATGTTCTGAAGGTTTACAAGTATTTTCAAGATGCTGTCGGAAAGTTTGGAATGCTTTTTTTACAAAAATATGGTAAACCAAAATATTAAAACCACCAAAAATGCTATATCTTTTGTACATTATTCATGGTTGGTACATGTTTTATGTAAATTTATCATTTCATAAGTTGAGTTATCATCATGAGTTTGACCAGGTATCCAACTTTAATAATTTAAATACACCACACAATCAAACAAAGCACCCACCATACAAATAGCATAGCATGCAGAAGTCAACAACACATTATCATGAAGAGTTGAACAGCACACCATTTTGGACTCAATAACCC
>JAUELE010231054.1:0-12079 GCA_031471655.1 Diodora aspera | reverse complement strand
ATAAACCTTCCAAGTCTTGAAGGGATATCTCTTGTATATCCAACGCATTTGTGAATTTAGTCTGTAGTCTCTCAAAATCTTGGTATACTTTCTTTTGAATGTCAGTATATATACATGTATATACATCTATCTATCTAAGAAACTCTCATTAAAATAACTTTATGGGTAAAGCTCTCTCTCTCTCTCACTCTCTCTTAAAAGATAGTGGTCCGATTGATTACTGTTCAATACCGCTGTTTATATAACGTCCCAGCGAGGCATAACAATCTAATTATGATAATGAATCCAACTATGTGTTGATTGGCTAATGAATTTCAGTTATCGACAATGATGTATTGATAAATAGCAACATGCAGACAGTAGACTTAACGAACGCAGTATGTGGTTTTGTAGTTACAAGAATAGGTACTGTAGAAAGTGGTATGACATTGTCACTTGGTTGGTAGAGTAAAACCGGCTCGACGTGACAGGAGTTATATTGCTTGAAGGTGGGTTATAACTTTAATATAATTACCCGGATATTTTGAAGGAAGTTTGTACCAAAACGTGCAGGTTATGAGAGCATGTGAAGCGAAGAATTTAGCGAGCATAACCGAACAACGAAACCGGTTTGGCGAGAGACTCAAATGAATGGTGAAGATATAAGCTAAAGCAAACGTGTTGTTGCGACACTTAGTCGAAGCTGCGGGCCTGACGAGCGCGTTCATTGATTCAGGTGATAGCTATTGAACTGGATCCTTCACGCCAGCTCGAGCAGACGTCAGATTAAGAGAAGCAGACGAACGGGAAGTGGCTTCAACATGGCTGCTGTCCTCACGGAGAAGAAGGTGTTGTTTTCCGGCATCTGGAAACCGAGTCCCAAAGCAGCACAAGATGCGTTGTTGCGTCAGATAAGCATTCAGTTCCTGGAGAAGAAGAGTGTTGTAGCGACGTACCAGTTATGTGTTGACGGTCTGAGACTCACGGTGATCCGAGACAATGGCCGACAAGGTCCCAGGTCGGAGAAAATACCATTATCAAGCATCCAGGATATTTGTGTGAATAGGAATAACCTCTTGTGTCTAATGACAATATTTGTGGATAGTCAGCGGCGGTCTAATTATCTCGTGTGTCAATGCGACAGTGAGAGAGATGCGTCTCAGATTGTGGTGACGTTTCGAGAACACAAAAAGTCCCTCATTGGAGAAGGATATAAAATTGATTTGGTGAAACCTCAAGGCAGGAACTGGACCTTGATGCCAAAAGAAAACCAGGTAAATGGGATGTCGTCAGAGAGATCATCGGAATCAAGCGACGTTTTCGGAGAGCAGGTGAAGGCGATTAATCAAAATGGCGATATGAACGGCCATGCTCATGCCTCCCATCAAGTTTCCGTAGAGATGCAGACAGAAAGCTTTGATCGTGAACCATGTGAAATAGAAGGAAGACCTGGATTTAGTGTTGGGGTGCAGACGCACTTTGGTGAGCGGGACAGCGATTTGGAGTCTATGTATTCATCTACGTCCATCCGCTCTCTGAAAGACGAACTTTTATCCTTGTCTCAAGAAATTAGAGAAATCAAATTCCTGTTGGAAAAGACCACAGGGATAAGTGCAGCTGAATATTTAAGGAAAGAAGCCAGCAATGATACACACGACGGAAGAAGCTTTATTCCAATTCCAGTTGAAGAACAAGAGTTACCTTCCCCGATCGACAGCGGAAACGATGCCGAAAAACGAGTTAATTTTTCTGGCATGATAGCGCTGCCAGATCACGATGCAAGGAGTTTTGGTGTGCAGACAGAGAGGGGAAGAAGAGGATATTACACCAAACGCCAAGGTCGTTCAGATATAAGGGGTGTAGGGGTGTACAAGGATAAATCTCGAATCAGAAGCAGCTCTAGCTCTGCCCCAAGGAGTCCCGGAAGTCTAGGTCGAGCAGCCGGAAATGACGTGTTTGATTTGTCAGGTTCTCAACGTGGAGTATATTTTCGCGGAACAAATCCTCGTCTTCTGGCTGGAGGCACTATTGAACGTCCTATCGAACAAGTCTACAACTCGCATTCTCGAAACTTCCAACAGCCTCAGAAGAAAATAGTTGTGATGCCCGGAAGTCATTCCACAATGCCTACGATCAGACGACCAAAAAGTTCCTCCCAATCTTCATCTCTAAACAACTTTGACGACAACTATCCCCACTAGCGACTAACGAGTTTCAGTGATCTTATATCAACGCGCGCTTTCATATTTATTCCTTTTAGTTTCAACGAATTAACCATGGACGATCTGTCAATAGAACCACAGCAATGTATTGCATCAAGTAATTAGGAAATTCATCTCTTAGGTGCCAGGTATTTAAAAGGACTTGCCTATATTGCGTGTTTAGGAGTATCAAGGATGTCCACTGACCATGGGTATGTAGAAATGTGGATACTTTGGTAAAAGATATAAGACGGTGCTTGAAGTTGTGCCTTCACAGGGTGATTTAACTGTTTGTGTAAATAAGACCTATTTCTGTACATATATATTTCATTAACTAGATTCAAACAGTTTAAATCCTTTCAGGAAAGATATTTTATGAGGCTACCTTTTGGGAATTCTTTCACAGAGCGAACAACGTAGCAATTTGTTGTAAATAGAGATACAATATGGGGATAAACAATGTGGTGGTGATGACAGTGGTGATGATGATGTGGAGGAGGATTTTAATTTCTTACATCTTTACACATTCATCAAAATTGCATCATATTCAATGTGTTCCTGGATTTACCTTGTATAATCTGAGTACACCCAGACGGTGTATGATGATTTCCAGTGAAAACGAAATCGTCAGTTCTTGATTTCCCATTACGGATGACCAGCAGGAGGTATACACCTTGAAGACGAAAAAGAGAATGCTTCAATTTTTATATCCTCGACAGTAACACCAGAATTGTATCGCATTGGGAGTTATCATCATTCAACTTGAGTAAAACCAGGAAAAATGACTTATGAATCCATGTCAGGTATACACGTGTCATGGATGTGTTGAGTCCAAGTACTTTCTCAGACCCAAGTTAAGGTACACGTTTGGCCAGCCCGTTTGATATTTGTTTCTGCCTTCTGGTATTTGTATTTCATATGTATTTATTATTCATTATTAATTTATGAACAATGTAAGTAAAACAAACCGAATCTCAAGGATAACATTTATTATTCAAGAAAGCGAGGAACGTTAATGTACAGATGACAGCTTAAGGACTTTACTGGCTTCAGGACACTTTCGAGAAGGTAATGATGGAATTGTGCTCTTTATTCGGATACCAAGGGAATGTTTCTTCTAACTAGAAGCGTATTGCTTAAGTGTACATATTAAGAAGACCTTGTAAATATGTGTTAATGGTGCAACACCTTTTGTTAGAATGCTTCATATTTATCATAGTCTATGTTAACAGAGTGTACATAATTGTTACAAGTAACTCGTTATAGATGATATTTTCCTACAAACTAGCTTGAATGTGATATAAATTGTTGCGCTGAGATGTATTTGAATACTGAACCAGGACCTTATTTTCTATGTACTCAAGCACAGTAATGAACATTTCTGAGGAATATATTCTAATGGAAATCAGTTATGTAAGTTGGTGCCATAAGATTTATAGCAAGACTTCATCAAGGGTGTATGTATGTGTAAATACTTCACGTATTCAGCTTAATCGTTTGCCCTGATACCATCTGCCTTAAATATTTTACATAAATTGCTGACTCTTATATAAGCATATATGTAATGATTCCCTAAAACTACTTTCAACACATTGTTAATTACATGTATGTATTTCCCGGATATTAACCTTTTACATATGTAAATAGATGGTATATACTTCGTTGAATGTCTTTCTTTCATACAAGGCCAATATAGAAACTGCTGAAAAATGGTTCAGACTACTGTATCAACTCTTATAAGATTCCATGAACTCACTCTGTATAATTAGATTAGTAATCAAACTTCGTGAATTGAAATTAAATATGCTCATTGAAGCCTCGACCTCAAACCCTTTGCATAGAAGTTTATTTTTGTGAGGGTGTTTTTTCATTGGAGCCTCGGGCTCAAATCCTTTGCCAAGAAGTTAAGTTTTGTGAAAAAAAGTTATTTTCTAAAATGTATTGAATGGGTTACTGCAAGAAGGGCACATGTTACATTGTTTCCTTGTACAACCATATTTAATAGTTGCCATAATTTTACATAATGTTTATAAACTGACGATCATAAGAAAGTGCATTGATGCCATTTTTTCATAAGCATTTACCCATAATACTGTTTAAAACCATCCTGTTGACATTTAATGGTTATTGTTATGTATATCAGTTTTAAAATCTCGTCAAATGCGTATACCTTCGAAGTAAAAGGTTTGCATAACCTTCTCCCCAAAACTAATCGGTGCACTTTCTTTTGATCGCTTCTTTATGAAACACATCCTTAAAATGTTAAATGATTGTAGTATATTTCTTCAGCTCAAAACACCACTGAAGATTTTTAAAAAAAAACATATATTTTTCTTTGTCTTATGTAAGTCTGAGCTCTAAAGGGTAAAGTGATGCTATCAAGCCCTGATATATACTGACATGTGTAACGTATATATATCCTATGAGAGGGGGTGGAGGCAGTGATGGATTAACTGGTACCTCGGCCCTCCCTGACCTTAACCCCACCCCTCCCCTGACCTTGACCCCTCCCCACCTTCGCTGAAGAGAATAAAGTGACGTTAATTTACATTAAATAAGAGCAAAATACTTAAATATCGTCCACGTGTACACACAGTTTAACTATTTTATTATTATTTTTCACGTTAGTAAAAATCTTTACCAAATTATCAAGCAAGAAAATTAATCCAAACCGTTCAAAGTCTTTATTTATTCCAAAATAAAATGTTTGAAACAAGATCATGCAGAATACTTGTAGACCTGATGTTCAGTTTAATGTTTGTTTGTTATGTAATCGCCTTAAATTATCTAAGTCGATTATTATTTACTTCATTACCCAATATATTATAATAATTTCTGACTGGCTTATGAACCTGTTTCAAAGTTGGGATATATTTGATGATGACTCAATCATTATTGTAAGTATCCAGGCGTACATTAAATACAATTTGAAATGCAACGCGACTGTTGAAAGCCTTGTTTAGAATTTCTGATTGTACTCTTAAAAAATGTATTTTAGGTGAAGTTTAAAAAGTTGTTGAACTTTACAAGCCTTGTTCAGAAACACTGATGCATATATTCTGTTAATGACGTACAGTTTTAAAAACCTTGTTCAGGAAGTGGTGTACAGGAGGTGTAAACACTGTATCTAAGGTAAATAAAGCACAATAAGCTGCTTGAACCTTTGCAGAAACAAAAAATCAGGCTCTTTTTCTGAACAATGAGTCTCAGGTTCATTACGTTGTTTAGCAGTGTTAAATTACGTTCCTTGTTCAGGAATAATATTAAGTTGCGTTCCTTGTTCAGTAATAATATTAAGTTACGTACCTTGTTCCTGAATAATATTAAGTTACGTTCCTTGCTCAGGAATACTGTGTTACATTATAAAATCTTCTAGCTCTTCTAACTTTTAAGTAAAGTATAACACGGTTGGTAGTTAATAATAATAATTAATAATAATAATAATAATAATAATAATAGGACACTTTCACAGTCTGTGTCTCCATGCTTAGTGCATGCTCAAAGCTTAGTTATTACAAGCCTTGCTCAGAAACACAGGCTTATGGAACAACGTGTTTAAGATCAGTTTAATAAATAAATAAGCTTAATCAAACTTTGTTCAGAGAGTTAAATTCGGTAAATATAAAACATAAAAATTAACAAGTTGTGTTTCTGGCTAGGCCCGTGGAAAGCTGGTAACCCGCCCAGGCCATATGGGAAATGAAAACCCCCTTTTATACTGCTCCTCAAGACATTTTGCAATTAGTGCTAAATACATGTGATTTATGTATGTGTTCGTGTGTGTACCCGTACATGACGTACTTCAGGGGCAGACCCAGGCTTTGTATAAAGGAAGGGGCACAACATAGTTCATGAAAGACATCAGTTGTTAAAGGGGTCTGGGGGCATGTTCCCCTGGAAAATTTTGAAATATTAACAGGGAAAATGGTGAAATATCAGCCTATTTCACGAATCATCATACTATTTTGAGGGTTGATTTGGTGCTAAAAATTAATAGCAAAAACGTTTAACAGAGCGAGCTAAAGGGGTTACGTGCCCCCCCCCCCCAGTGGCGCCCCTCCTTGGTCCGGGCCTGTATTGGCAAGTTACAGATCAGAACAATTTATAGACCCCTTCAAATCGCAGGCCCATGCTCAGCTAACCCACTCAGCCGCCACCTCTCCTTCACCCCTTTTGGCTTGTATATAGTATATCACAATATATCTGAAGTAAAGTTTGATATGCTACGAAACAGTCTCAAGTTTGATATTTTTACTCTATTGTAGCGCCTTATGCATGCTCCAGGGCATGGATATGTCTGCGCTTTTTAAATATACATACATACATGCATACATACATACATACGCACTCACGCACGCACACACACACACACACACACATACATACATACATACATACATACATACATACATGTACATGCATACATATATACATACATACTGTTATAAGTTTTAAAACTAAGAATGTAGAAAACGAGTTCATGGAGTAACGACTTAACAACTATGTGTATTTCTGTTAATGGACTTAATCGTTACCCGTGTCCAGAGACGGAGTTAGGCTACTGTTGGTAACAGTGTGTGGTTGCCACTCTGTGTATACACGTTCTCACGGTGTCAACAGCGGGAGGCAATTTATATATAGATGACTCATCGAAAACGACTCAGTGAGTTTCAGTCTCGATAATGACTTTACCCAAGCCATGACATTTTAAGTGAATATTATGTATATGTACTCATTTGTATTATGTTCCATATGCTTTGTGAAAAGCATTTATTAAAACATATTAAGTTGTTTTTTTCTCTGTGTTAACCTTACATTCAGTAACTACATGAGTGTGGTAGATCGAGCTTTACTTGTGTTCTGTTAAGAGAACAAAACAATTTAGTCCAAATTATACGAGTTGATGTTACAAATAGAACGATGACAGTGATTATTGCTGTAATAATAATACTACTAATAATAATAATAACTCCCCAGTGAGTGTACAACATAAACTGCATGTTAGGGGCTTGAATGTTGACGTCATCACTCCGACCAGGTACCCAATTTCAGCTAGATGAATCATTGTACATCCAAGGATCATACTGAATAATGTTAAAATATTGAAGAGAAACGGATAAAGAGAGAGAGAGAGAGAGAGAGAGAGAGAGAGAGAGAGAGAGAGAGATGTTCTTTTTAATTAAGTGTCATTCAATTTATGGTAGACCACAGACTATTAATTTCATTTCTAAATTGACTAACCGCAATGTTTTAACACAGGTACTTGTGTCTTTATACGCTTGATGAAGACACGGGTATCCTCATATATTGTATTGAAAAGTAATTAAGGGTAAAATCTGATATAAGTATAAACTGTTAAAGTTGATTTTACTGTTTGAATGTTTGCCAGAAATGCCATATAAGCATATTGTAGATAGGTTTTTTTTCATGCAGTATTGTTACTACAGAAAATTTACCAATCACCTTACAGGTGAGATAAAAACTTAATGCTGAAGTGTATTGAATGTTAGGAAACGTTGCTTCACGTGAAATGTTTCTCAAACCTGAAATTCATGATGCATTGGCACATGCAGCATTTGTACGTGTTGTTCATTATTGTCACTTTAAATATGCAGACATTGACATGTGACAAGTGTGCTAAATGTCATCATGTGAATTGTGAATGCTCTATTTTAAGTCAACTATCTCACCAACCTTACATCTATAACAATCATGGTTCATTTATGTTGGAATTTATACATTGCTATTAAACTTAAATGCGTACTCTTAAACCGAAATTTAGTTGCTAAATAGAACGTAACCGTACAAAGTGCATGTGTGTTGTGGAGGTAATGCATTTTAGCCGTAGGCAAACATACTTCATAAGTAAATTATTTGCCACTTACAGTACATGTATATGTCACTGAAACTCTTGTGATTTAAGTTTCGAGGGTTTATTTAATGCAGGGCTGGTTGTTTGGGTTCATGTGTTAAAACCTTCGAAATGTGTGCTAAGTTAGCTTCTTACATGCATCCACTTGATTTCCGCTCTGCTCCACAATTACATTTAGAAGGGAATTTTCAACATCAAACTCCCAACCATAGCTAACCAACTAAAACCGGGTAAACCAACTGGTCGCCACACCGAACTAGTCGCCAAAAGTTAGATCCACGTCGGAATATACAATTCGTTAATACTTATTATTTGTTTTCGTTCGTGAAATAGGCGCGCATTCGGTATTCGTGTTAACAATTATTATTATCGTCTTTATTTGTACTGTACATGTAGTTTAGAGGAATGATATGCCGTCAAAGTTGATTGATCCTCAGAACGGAAGCTATCGTTATTCGACAGCGCACACACAATGAACATGTGTAAACATATGTACTACAGATAGGACCTACAAGTTAATTTATTTACTTAATTAATTCAATTAATTTATTTAGCAATTTACCGCTGTTGTCTACTTTCTGGGCTAATTTGTAGAGACTTTTTCCTTGTGGCGACAAGTTCGGAGTCTAATCCAAAATAACCCAATAATGTGTCTAACTAAAATTAAACGATCAACTAAAACTAACCAGCTAAAACTAACCAGCTAAATATAAAACTAACCAATTAAAACATATCAACTAAAACCTTGAACCATGGACAAATGTTCTTTGCACGATATCCGGACATCTTGATATCAAAAAGAAAGTTATTAAAGATAGGACATTTAGATTATAAATGCCTTAGCCAGACTGATCTTTAGTCAAATGTCTCATTTACAGCTGCTTTGTTATCTGTTTATTTGTAAATAATATCTCAAGTATGTCACAAATCTTTTAGATCGCACACGCAAAAGTGAATCATGTCTAATTGTTGAGCAAAGTTCTGGAAATATTTTGAAGGCAAATTACAAATCTGGACTTAACATTTTTTTTAAAACCTTTCACATGTACGAGTGCACCGCTATTTTTATGTAATTGTTTAAAAAGTAGTTTATACATGTTACAGATAAATTTGATCTTTAAATGCAGAAACAGAAACCAGCGCAATGGTTCTGCGAATTTTTGGTAATATTTGAAGTCAGATTAATATGTATTTAGGACCATTCATGCAAAGGCAAACTCCGTTTAAGTGTTCGAATGAAGAGTTCTTATGCATGTTACAAATATATTTCGATTTAACATGCAGAAAGTGAAACCATCGTTCCTGATTCACTCCCAACCAAACAACCTCACCCCCATACCCCATCCCCACACACATCCAACCCGTCCCACTAGTCCCCCCACCCCACACACATACACATACACATACCTCAACTAATATTATGAAGATGCATGTTACAAATTCCTTTACATCTATACCAAACTTAGAAAAAGGGAGTTACCGTCCCCGATTCACACTCAACATACACTCACGCGTGCGCACACACGCTCACTCAACACAAACACATACGCGCACACACCTAAACAGCGCCCGTTCTGTGCATGCCCACTCATCACCTCAAACTAATCTCACTCCCCCCCCCCTCCGCACATAAACACCGCCCATTCTATGCATGCACACTCATCCCCTCCAACCCATCTCAGAACCCTCCACTCCCATACATCTACCATGATTATGAACGCATGTTACAAATGTATGAATACCTTACAAGACGAGAGTGAAAGTCGCCCTTGAAGCGGTATGCAATTAAGACAGCTTTGAGGTTTTTACAGACTCCGCCTGATATTTCTGTACATTATATTACTGCCCACGTATGTTTGTCAACTATTTTGGGTACACTCGTATTTTAGGTTGAAGATGAAAAGATAAATTGCGGGTATTCACTTCGATAAATATGATCACTGAAGCGTTGGACCGATGACAGAAACATGTTTAGAGCTTCAGATATTGTAAAAAAAATTATCAAGTGGTACAGACATGAAATATTGTAACACATACAAGCATACATTCATAAGTTTTGAGACATCTTGTAAGACATCAATGAGACGTATAGTCGCCCATGGCGACTCAAATAGAGTCTTTGCTTTGAATTTTCTTTATAATCATTCTCATATTTGAATTTTCATCTCGTTCGGGGTATACCTTGTGCGCCACGCTGCCTTACAACTATAATATAGCCCGTGTACCACAATACATCAGTTAGGCCATGCTTTCATTGATACAGGAGTTATTTGGAGAACAGGCCATTAAATGTAGAATGTCAGATTTTTCTAGATTGTTAAATATCACGTGATTTGTATATTCAAGTTGAGTTGGTGTTTTAGAAATGTTCAAATCCCTGCACCTTAAATCACCACATAATAATAATAATAATAATAATAATGATCGATGATGATGATATTGATAATAATAATAATAATACTAATGAGAAGGAGGAGGAGGAGGGGGGGGGGGAAGGATGACAATTAATTCCAAGCGTCTAATTTCAAGCACAAGGTGCATGCGCAAAGAGCTAAACACTATTGCCTTGGTCAATATCCACTGCATTTTCCAACTCCTCAGGGAGTATACAACCTAGGTTGCCCGTTTGGTGCTTCACATTGCCGTCTCTCGGACTAGGTACCCAATTTCAACTGGGTAAACTAGGCATTTCGCCCCCTGCCAATCTCAACCCTGTGTTTTTGTTCTCGGACAAGAGATTCCTCTCCCGGTGTCGAAAACCAAACTCCTAACACTGATAGTGGACCCGACTTCCAGAATAAACATTGAACATTATTTGTTTTATTCCAGATTTAACCACCTTGCAAGTAGCTATTCTATTACTATTGGGCTTGTGTCCCGTCTGGGATTCAAACCCGCGCCCTCAAGATCAAACACCAATCGCTGCACTAAATATGAGTGACGGACAACCACCAATATTGTGCGAGCAACTAATTATTATTTCTACGTGGCCTCGGACTACAAATAATTTCCCTCTTAGAATATGATTGTATTACCAAGATGAGAGGCTCTCACGGACGTTTAACTAAAATTGGTAGCCCCAAGCAATGAGTATATTCAAAATCTGGGTCCATTCTTATAACACAAAATCACTCCATAAGGTTGCATCTTTCAAATAAACCCAAAGCTGCCAATATTCCCGTTCCAAACGAAAATAAAGATCTATCAACACAGTCAGGCCCTCTAAAACTACATCCGGATTTTTGTTGACTGTAGTCTAAGGCCACATTGTTGACATTGAGTAACTTGCTGGTGGGTAATTGTTCGACCTCCCCAGGCCGACATGGCAACATAAAAGTTTCCCTTCCACCCTAAAGCCAACCTAGCTGCCCAGAGACCCCAGACACACACCTCAGGAAGAAAGACCGTTTCCTGTCAACTCCTTATCAGTTGATGATGACACACACTCTCTTCACCAGTTATATGTTATATATATATGTAGTTGATTTGTATATTTAAAATCTATTTTTACATTTTGTATGATATTAAAAACATTCTACTTAACTTGATGGGCTGATGGATATATTTTTTATATACATAATAATTAGTAGGAAGTTTACAATGGCCGAACACAAATATCTGTTCATAAAGTTATGTATGTAACTACTTACTGGTGACACTTATGGTCACAGAGCTGCCCTAGTGTATGTCCCCAGTCAGTCTTATCTAAATAACAGTTTGACTCATATGTTAATGTATCATACCTTCGTTTCATTTCTTCAAATATCAGATATTAACCACGCAATTACAAATGTCTCGCACACATTGTGCGGAGTCTCTCTGTGCTCTCCAGTACAAACAGAGAGATGCTCTTCAAATCTTACGTGGGCTCACACTGGTCCTTTACCGACGAACCTTATTCGCTTTTTGTCAGATATAGGGGAAGGGGGGGGGGGGAATAAACGAACTGTATACTTTGTAATTTTTGCCCAAAACTGGGAGTAGAAGGTATTATCCGATACCCCCTTATCATATCTTGGAATGTCCA
>JAUELE010231032.1:0-12079 GCA_031471655.1 Diodora aspera | reverse complement strand
TTTATATTCGGACGAGTTCATTTTTAACAGTGTAGGGGAGAATAAATAGGTCAAAAAGGAAAACAATCTCGGCTGTGCCGAGAAAAATATCCTGTGATTTGTGCACGAGAGTCGAAGTATTTTTAATTTAACGTAACTTTTGGCGATCTTGGGTTTCAGGTGAGTATCAGGTGTCTGAGTGGAAGAGTTACCTTAGGCAGTATTTGAACCCGCAAACGCCAAGGCTGGCAGACATGCTAACCACAGCGCTATCGGCACCAACAGTTGAGGGCAGAGGGCGCTATTTTACTGCACCTGTACATGATCTGATCTCAAAGGGAGGGAAAGGGAGCAGGAGGAGCTTTAAAAGTTGGCGATGGATGACACCTCGTCACTCCCTGGAGCCACCTTTGCAGACCACGAGTTGACACAGGCGAGATTCAAACTCCATATGTCAAGGCTGAGGCAATGCTGTCACGCGTCCATCAATCATGGACAGTTCAATGTCCAACAGAAAGAAGCAGAATGAAGCCTTTGTTAGTAAATAGAGATAGTAATGTCATCCATATCTATGACATATCACATGCATCGGCTTGATATGACACGACAGTGGTTACTTCATCAAATCTGTATCATATTTGGTGCACGAACCACACAACATGCTCACATGATCTGCACATGTATTTTCAAAGAGAAAGTTGTTTTGTAAGTGAGCTTATATGTACAACTGTCTATATAATCTATCAAATTCATGTCGGAAAATAATGTAAACATGTCCTAATTTTCATAAGAGGGGGATACCATAATACAGCATGTCTGCAGAATGGTTCCTCACCGGTAGATTTGTTTCGGTACAGCTTAGTTCATAGACTAACAAAAATTATTTACAATATTAAAACCAGAAAAGGAGCCCAGGGATATTCGTAAAGCTGAGAAATCCTAGACTTGCTAAATATCAAGACTTGGGCAGGCTCCATTATCTTTGTATGTTTTAACTTTTAGAGTCTGGATGACAGACTACTTTAGTTCATTGTGACTGATAATGTGGTGATCCTAATTACAACAACCTTGCCTATACAGCAAAGATCACATGAAGTGAAATCAAGAAAAATTGTGATCGAGTCTGCCTGTCAGCAAAACTTTCTTGCGCCTGTGAAGCATGTCAAGCATGTGGTGAAAAACTGTTACATTATGGAATCTGTCAATTGAGCAAAGAGGAACTGATAAAATTCTGCCTATCAAGAGTGAGCGAGCGATTTTGGGGTTTACATGGTTTTTGGCAATCTTTCAGCCACATCACCACGGACTCATCAACAACACATCTTTGTCACGGCTCCTGTCTCTCCGGGCTGAAAGAGAGGAACTCAAACCACAACCGCCAAGGCTGGCAGATTGCTGTGCCGGCATGCTAACCGCTGCGCGATCCCATTCTCCACCTATAAAGAGTTAACTGAATGCCTTGAAATTTCATTTACCTGGATTGGTCTTCTGGTGCGTGAAGTCCTAGTTTTGCTAGAAATTCGTTTGGCAGACTTGGAGTAACAGGGTCTGCAGAGGGAGGTGGAGGGCTGATGGTGTTTTCTGATACAGTTAGAACCTGTGGAGTGCTGATGTCACTTTCTGACTGCTCCCGAAGTTCTGGAAGTTTCATTGTACGCATCTGTTCACGCTTCTTGGCTAAATTGTTCTGAAACATAAACAAATTATCATGAGAGATAAATAGAGAATATCAATACCCAAAATTGACAGGAAAAAGGTATTAAGTCTGAATACACATTTTTATTAAAAACTTTTCCACCCACTTTTTTAGATATTAAATAATTTTGTCAACATAGTACAAGTGTATCTTCATATGCAAAAGGTCTCATATTACCACAAATTACAACTTTTCAACAGATGTTCGAAATTCATTCAAAGTTGACACCAAAAATTAAAACAAATTTACTGCAAATGAGTAAATGATTTTGCATTGAACAAGGCATTTAGCAGTCTTTCAGCCATATGACCACAAGATCACTTCATCTTAGGTTAACAGCCCCAGGATTGGAATCCATGTTTGCCATTCCATGGTCGAACTACAGGACAGACATATTAACCACTTCTCTATCCTTTACCCCTTACTAACAAATACATGTCTTTATTTCAATGACTTAGACCCTAAAAGGTCAATGGGACTAGCCAAGGAGTAGATGCCTGAGGTTAAAAAGAAAGAAACTTTTTTTTATTGACCTTTTGGGTTGCAATAGTATATGGACATACATGAATATGTTTCCTTCACCGACACACATGGAAACGGTATTTATTTCTTATTTATCATCGATTCGTCTATTTAATTTTTTCGTACATTCCTGGGGGCTTGATGAGAGATCAAAGGTTCTATAAAGAGGTCTATGGTCTGAAAAGTTTGGAGACCCCTGATATTGAGCTACGTATAATCCATCTCTTAATTATTAGTATTATAGTACACAGCTTGATAAAAGCGAAAAAGGCATAATTTGGTTATCCAGTTGAAGTCAGTATACTGAGTAACGAAAGTAACCCTTCTGCATATTATGCTTTATTGTATAACCATTGTATTGTAAGGTGAGTTGGTCTCATCCAACGCACGAAGGTCACGAGCTTGTGAAGTTATAGCAATGTTAAAGCCAGAAGAGTATTTGAATGGGTGAACGGCTGGCGTTAGAAAGCTTCGGCCTTCAAGGGTTTGACCCTGCCTCACACTGAGACACTATGTCAATGAATGGTGTCACCTTGGGCAAGTGGCTTTGCTCATAAATTACCTCAGTCCACCCAGCTGAAATTAGGTACCTGGTTGGAAAGTGAGGGTAGTGTGGAACAGGCAGCTTGGGTTGTATACTCCCTTGAAAATAGAGAAAGGTTGTGGACTGCACATTCTTCCAATGATCAGGGTAATAATGTGAAGCCCTTGGAGCAAGCACCTTGTGTGTGGATTAATTTAGTGCTATACAAGACTTCTCATTATTGTCATTATTATTTACCATTGCATAGCAAATATGCCAAAAAAAATATTTTAGAAGTTGATTCAGAATTGGTGTTTTACAAAGCCAAAACACTTGAATCATAACTGTTTTTACGTTAAAACAGCAAAATCAAAATATTCTGGACTAAATCGCTTCATTCAATTGAACAAATCTTCAGCAGCTTTTAAACACCATTACGTGTACTTGCACTGTAGGGATCAGCACAAAACAGCTGTGAGAGGTTCTATATTTGTTTCTGATATTCTTGCAAATTCATTCCTACATCAACAATATAGCATCATCCAAGAAAGACCTAAGTAAACACTACAGAATCAATATACATCTGCTTGAACTCTGATCCATCCTTGGGTGATGCAGATAATAAATGATCCATCAAAGTTAACATGTCAAAGTCTAAGTTTCTGGCACAAGGTATCAAGTAAAAGATCTCAAGTAGCAGATAACACATACAATCATTTGGTATTACTGTAATTATCTAAGTAGACAATAACTGACAAGTAAAGAATGCTATTTATGAGAAACAGAGAGCTAGCTGATAATTAAAGCCACTCTGGCATGAGAAACATCATCTTTCAAACATCTGAAAATTATTCATTTCCGAAATGGGAAAAGTAAATCAAACTTTGCTGTTGGAAAGATTCGTCAATGTAATTCTTATACTTTTATTAATTTTTTTAAAATTTTCCCTTTCACTTTGGTACAGCATCCAAATAGGTGAACATCCATAACACCATATAACCATGACTATATAACGAGGAAAACTGGTATGGCAACCATGGCTTGTCCATTGCACTTCTGGTGATGCCCTAGCAACCGTAGGAAAAAACGTCACAAAATCATAATGATCCTTGGTTCAAAACCGTAGCAATCTGGGGCCCAAACCGTGATAGTGTGACCTGCAAGGTGCAAATCAGCTCAAGGAAATGGGGACAAAAGATATGTGACTGCCACAGATAAGTCACCCTCCACAACAAGCATTGGGTCAATCACTAGGGTCGTATTCTTACCAAACTACACCATGCATGAAAGGAAAACTTCAGATCTAGACAACATGAAGATGATTCATCACAAAAGCAACACAAGAACAAATTTAATTGCTGACCATGCACATTTTATTCTTAAGAATCAGTTCCTGAGATATGAATTACCAACAGCACTGCCTTGTACCCTCACATTTTGCATTTCAAGTATAGTTTGATAGCTGACAAAATTTTGGAATATGAAAATAATCAAATAAAGTATTTTTACCTGTCTGTGCTTCATGATCGACTCACTATGTGTATTTTCAAATCCTGGCCTAACCTTGTTTGACTATTGCAAATTTGCTGAGCTGATTTACAATACATTTAAGCAGTGTTTCCCCCAGAAATATTTTTACGGGGATGGCAGGGGGAGAATACAGTAGGTTTCGCGCCCCATGGCGAAAATTGGTTGAAATTATTACTACTTTTATGCTGATATAATGTTAATAAAATGATTAAAACCCAATACTGTTACATATAAAGATGTAATCTATAAATACATATCTATAACATTACAGTGAAACAACTTCTCACATTTCTTTGAAAGTCAATGTTGCCCACAGAGACAAATTTACAGGGATGGCAGGAATTTCACGGGGTTGGCCCAGGCAGCATTGGATAGCTGGGGGAAACACTGCTTAAGTTATTCATGTTCAGTATACATATATCACTTTCAATAAGTAGGTAAACAACAAGCAAAGTACCTACATCAGTTTTGCATTGCTCGTAATAGGTACATAAATCTCTTGGGTGTCTGGTCAATCCACAACCTGCAAGTTATTAAGGGGATGCTCAGTGCCCACAGGATACTTGATCCCCATAACATACAAGAAAACAGATATAAAAGTCTCACTCTATATGAGCTCTCCTTACAATTTAAATTGTCATAAGCTGCAAACAAAGGCTGTTTTTATGGTGCTTGCTGCATTTGTATTTTGAATCAACAAAAACATGAAGGTTACCTTAATTAAGAAGAATAGTGAGCGAGTGATTTTGAATTTTAATATTTTCTGTAATCTTTCAACCATATCACTATGGTGACACCTACATCCTGTCAGGAGCCAATCTCAGCGGGACTTGAACCACAATGCCATGTCTGGCAAGCTACTGGGCTCACATGTAACCAACCACTGCACCATCCCCCACCCCCTAGAATACTTCAATAGTGAAACAAATCTTTCTGCTCATCACAAAATTTGTGATACACATTAAACAAACTATCATTGAAAATTATTGAAAATCTAGTTTTTAGTGAGAACTGCATAACAAAACAAACAAATTCAAAATTCATGTCTGCACATATTTATACACTTACCAAACACTAGGCAACTGTCATAAAGGAAAAGTAAGTGAAAATACACGGTTATCTTTCTCTTATCTTATCTTATTAACAATTATGCCGCCAATGCATACAATACACAAGAACCAAGATATATCTATGTATACATTTCACTTTAAGCCATTCTACAAACAAAAAAAGCTCAACAGGAGGCAAATTCTGCCGGCTTTCAGCTATATATATAAATCTACGTCCCTGATACTCAGATTGCCACTCAAAGAGCAGAATTATCAATCCAACGCATAGCAACGTTCAAGATCAACTTATTTAATCACCAATTATTTGTGACAAATCTTGTTTGGTCTCTAAAGGACATTTCTTCCTGTTAAAGATGCAGGTTGGATTTGGGTTCATGATTCTTTAGATTTAAATCATTTATAACAAGGAGCAAAAGTTTCTAATAAGAGAATAGAAACTGACAAGTGAAATACAATTGACAATAAATCTGTCCCTGAAATAATATATAAACATGAAGACAAAATGCTATCCAAAAGCCAAGATCAATTCAATTCTTTTTCAGCAGACAAGGGAAACCTAAAAACAAATTCATGCCAGATTACATCTAAAAATTGAAGAGTAAGGTTTGGAAGCAATAATTAGAATTGTCAAGACACCCGACACTGACATTCCATTAAACATCAACTTCCTTGTTAACATGTTCTCAGACATTAACTGTGCGCAGCACAAAGAGATAAGGCATGTACAGGAAATAAACCAGAGATCATTCTGATCTCTGAACAGCTCAAAACTCAAAATTACACATGCTAATTTGTCATTTTCATAAGCCAAATACAAGAACACTTACAGTGAGCAGCTGGTACCTGAAGATGTGAGCAAACTGGGTCAAAAGTAGAGGAACTCTCCCGCCAGGTGTTTATCTAACAACAATCCTTAGTAACTTACAAACCTCACACTTAGGTTGGCACTCTCACCTTGTACTGGTCAAATGAACAGCTGTAAAGTTATACTATCCAGGAACATGAAATACAAGGGTGCCAAGTGTGTTGGTGCTATAATTGCAAAGAAAGGTATTTCCCCCCTACACTCTGCAGGGTGTAACCGGACACCAGCTAAAGGATCTGCATCTTCCCCAGTATTACCTTCTCACACGGTTATCTATCAGCTATTCAGGGGTAAATAGGACAGTTCAGCATAGCCAAGGTCGTGATAATTCCCACTTGAGAACTGATTATAATAGCAAATGCCAACATACTCATAAACCTGAAGCTTGGGTGGAAGTTTGGCCAGCCAGTGAAGATATGAACATGTCAAACACCTGTCGGAAATATTACACCAATGTAAACTATATTGGTCTCTCTGTTGCTTCTACAGCAGAAGCTACTAATTTAGGAGGATTTAGACAGATGTTGAGACATAAACAAAGATTTATTGTTCATGTAGGTCAATTCAAGTTTATTGCATATATGCACCTATTTTAGGGATGATAGAATGACTGAAATGGTACATGATGAACGAAAAATCTGGAATCAGATGAACCATTTTGATCATATTTTAGTTTCCAGCATCAATACATGTGCTATTTATACACAATCTTATTCAGAATATAAAAACTTGATAGATTTAGTTACCCTTAACACTATTAAGTTTTCTTTAATTACAACACAGGATTTATTGAGATTTCTTTTATTTTGATTGAGATCATAAGAAATAGGTTATTGTTGGAAAGATTTGGGTCACAATAATATCTCTTGAAGTACATCTGAGAAACGAGTATATCAATCTTAATCCCCTATCTCCTGCTGTTAACCCATCTCATATTCATAGCTTTATTGTTACATATAATATTGTATCCAGAATGATCTGACAAAGAACACATTACAAAACAAGATCAAAATAGACATTTCCACTGGCAATACATTCAAAACTTTTGCTTCTTAACATTTTTTCAAAGACGAAAGTTGATTGGAATTTACCGCATAAGTCACATTCATTATACACGTGTCACAAAGTGAAGTTCGTATCATTTCAATGAATAACTCAGAATACTCAATGAAGATTATCAGCATGCTCCACTTATATTATATTCTCCATGGGGAACTTACTTTCTTCCAAAAGGAGAAAAATTATGATCATACATTCCTCCAAACTTTGTATGCATACATGGCATACCTCCTGATTTAGACTAGAGACTCCTGATTTTCACCCCTATCCCCCTCTCCCTTCCCAGTCATTTTACTAAATCTACTGATTTTTTGTGACAAATTGTTTCAAAACTTTTTGACATATATAACAGCTCTAGAAAAACTCACCCTTTGGAACCCCAATTTCCCCCTATTTCAAGCTGGATTTCCTCCTTCAGCAGGTATGAGTTATGCCATGTATATATATGTACGTAGAAATCTGTGGCAAATGACAACTAATTTTGCCAAGTTCCAAGTCGTAATTACTGTTTAATCGGGCAGAAAATTAAGCTGTTATCAAAGGGATATTCTGTTTTCCCACAATTAACAAATAACAGGTTACATATAGTAAGAACCCAAGTTCACGAACAATCATAACATGTAAGTACAACCCATTTAGAAGTGCCTTTACAGTATGGTTTTAATGTACACAAAGGGATCACTGCTGAATCTATGAATTCTGCAAATGAACATTTAAAATGATGCAACTGTACATTCAGTAGAAATGAGATCAAAATTTGGAGCAGTAATTTGAGCCACATAAACATCCATTTAGGGAATAAAACAAAACTAAAAGTAACAATTTACATGTACACACATACTTAAATTTCTAACTTAATCTAAATAAGATACAAACATTTTGTTACATTTAGTGATGACACCTTTCAGACAATACAAAGGGTAAGTCTTATCAAAACTCAGAAAACAAAAGGAAAACACATAAACAGCATCACAAAACTATCAGTGCTAGAAACTTAAGTTTTTCTTAGGTTGCCCTCAACCCAAGTTCCGCCTACCTGATTTTGTAACTTAGTTGCTCTATCTGTCTGTAGGTTGCCCTGAACTTCCTATTATGGTAAACAAGATGGTCGCTTATCTGTGAGCATTATGTTAGGCTTTTTTAATGTTCTGCTGGGTTTTATGGAGGTTGCCCAGCAAATTCGTTCTGGGTAACTTACCTTGGCAATTGATGAAAACTAGGTTGCCCGATGAGAAAAAAGGTTCCTTTTCGCAACTTGCAACCTGCTATTTCGAGCACTGCAATACATACGTCATAACCCATACCTGCCGAAGGGGGAGATCCAGTTTGAAAAACTGGGAGATTGAGGTCCCAAAGGGGGAGGTTTTTTAAAACTGTTATATATACCATAGACATCTACAAAAAAATTAGGAAACAATTTGACAAAAAAATCAGATTTAGTAAAATGACCGTGAAGTGGGAGGGAGGTAGGGGTGAAAAACAGGAGTCTCCGACCTCGATCAGGAGGCATGCCATGTATGACAATATGAAAAGTGACCTACCTGTGTCACTCATCTTCAGTCCGAAGTCCAGTTCTTCGTCCTCATCGCTCATATCATACTTCTGGTCTGAAACAACAGAACATTTGGTCAGGTCAGTCAACGATCAACAACATTCCATGCCAAACAGAAAATCAGAATTTCAGGAACCAAGTAAGAAGTTTTCAAGCCACAAAGCAGGGCAGTGTTTGTTTTAAAATTATTGATAAGCAGTTTTACACATTTGGATGAACATGATTAGTATCTAGTGCCAATTGATCATCATTTTATGAGTTGGTGATTAGTAATCAGCTGAAATTGATTAGCATTCAGCTGAAATTGACTAGCAAAATGCGATCCAAACCCGAACACAAAATACCCTGCAAAAAAATTTAAAGTGCAAAGTGTCCTCCCCTCCCACCCACCATCACCCCAAATTTATTATCTGTTCTACTGCTCAACATATAATAGAATCATTACACAAAATTCTACTCTCTTTGGTTTGAGTGATACCCTACTATTTGACAGTCAAGCAGAGCTCAGTTGTAGAAAGTGAATCATATTGATCATATACTTTCATCGTTATATCTAACATCATTGCTCTGATGTGAGCTGGTCCTATTGACATGGAGAGCACACATGCATAGGCATATGGCATCTTCTGAGTTGGGAGGAGTGGGGGGGGCAGTGACCTTCTTGCCAGAAAATGCCCGCCTGGTAAAACCGAAACGCGAAATAAAAAAACACGATAAACATGGCCACTCTGCTGTTGCCCAAATCTTGGGGCAGTGTTGCCCAAATTCTGAGCAATTCTGCCCGACTTTGCCCCATCAGCTCAAACGCCTCTGCACACAGGTGATGTATGGTGTTAGAGGTCTACCATTAGGGATCGTACCATAAGTTAGTTACCTCGATGATAAGATGACATTTTTACAAAACACCTGTCCAATACTTCCGGTTGCCCAGAAACGACAATTTTCTTCACTTACATACAAAACAGCAAATTTACTCTATATCTTCACAAGTAGTTCAAGAACTCACCAGTTTTGCATGAATTATATGTATAACCCACCATGACCTAGTTTAGACTTTAGACTTGCCCTCTACACAGAACCCCTACCAGGTGAAATAACTGAAATTTCTACCACTGCCTCTTTTGTAAGTCTCTAAGCATCACTAACATCAACTGCTGTCTCACCTATAGGCCTGTTGAGGAATACTGGAAGCGTTGGTTCACTATATCCGTAGTCATTGACAGCACGAACACGGAATGCATAGTCCAAGAACGGGTGGAGATCTTTGACCTGGTAGGTGGTTCCAACAATTCCTGCAGAGGCCTCTCGCCAGTCAAAACTGTCCTGTGGTCGCATCTCAATCCTGTAGGTTGTCTGGGAGAGTGAGGCCGTTGCTTTGGGCACCCGCGCTGAGTGCCACGTAAGCTGGACAGAATCAGGCGTAGACTCGTACATCTTGGGCTTCTCAATGGGAAGGCGAGGTGGAACTGAAACCAAGGACGCATAAACTTAATCATTACGTGTGGAGAACTTATCTCCATTTCATAATGATTTTATAGTGTCGTGTCTTGTCATATTTCAATCACAATGATTTTGATCATTTTGATGCAATCTGTTATTTTTAGACACTTTTATTAGATAACATTGTCTGTTGTACTGACAAACGTGGCCTGTTGTACTGACAGAAAATGGCTTGCTAATACTAATAAATATGGCCTGTTGTGCTGATCACCTACCTTTGACAGTGAGACTGTCTATGTATGGTCTGTTGGGGACGGAATAATCTTCCGGAATGAAGAGACTTTCAGGAGGAATCAGAGGCTCGTAGCTGAGTCCTGAAAGAAAAAAAAGATATTCGATCATCCACAGGTTCCCGGATTTGTTCAGAGTTGTTCTGAGTGTACCCTTACTTGATTTATTGCGCTGTTGGAACAAATTTTTCAGGGGGGGGGGGGGAGGGGGAAGAGCTGGGATCCCCAACAAACGTTCAGTACTAAGCCAAGCACAAATTTTCGAATAACTCAATAAAATACCCACATTTTTTTAAATTTCCATGATAACCTGCTATATATGACCAGGGGAGGGGTAAGGTTCCCCGACAGGCTATAGCCCCCCACCTCACTACTGGCACCACCCCTGCAATTCAGTGTCAGCCAGAAGTACCTCCCCCTTAGTGCCCCAACCCCCATTCCTACGGGTCATCAATCATACACAAAGTTCTGTAGTAAACAGTTATTTGTCTGCAGATAATGGTCAAGTTTCTTTGGTTGTGTCCAAAACTGCAAGCGGTGAGCTGAGCTGAGGAAATTATTGTACTTATTACGATAACTGTCTCGTAGTGCTGTACAAGAACATACCAAGGGACACTGTCTGTGTCGCTCATCGATCATCGATCAAGATGTCACTGTCCTCACATTTAGATTTTTCCTGGGATTCATATACATACAACGGATTTCCAACCTCTGGTCTTTATGCTGTTAACTGGACATGTATTATATTAATGTTGTTTTCAGCAAATCCTTTAACCATATGCCATGATGCCAGAAAGAGATTGGACTCACGTGGGATTCGAACTCACAACCACCGCGACATGGAGACCCTGGATGAGTGTCTACTGAGCTGTCCTGAGTTCCCATGGGATGTAAAATTAATAATTAACAGGCACACCAGAGCAATCCCTACATAAACTATAACACTTTAGTTGACCACTCACTTGTTGACTTGTAGTATGGTATCGGTGGTGTTGGCCGACTCACATCTCCACTGGGATCAACGGCTCGGATCCTAAACAAGTAGTCCCTACGGGGACTCAGATCGGATACCTGGTATTCATGCCCTGTTATGTCTTTAGCGATGTGTCGCCAGTCCTGTCTGGGGGGCTCCTGCATCTCGATGATGTACGAGTGACTGGAGCGAGGTCTGTACGAGGGAAGGTATGCATCCTCCCAGCGAAGTCGGGCACTGTGGGGCTGCTCGTGGGTGATACTAGGCCGAGCTATGGGAACTCCAGACAACACTAAATTCGGGGGAAAACATATGATTAAAAACCAGTTTAACAATAATGGAAATAAATCTGGAGAATCTGAGATCAAATAACAAAAAAAGGGTTGTGGTTCCAATTAACCTCTTTAAAATTTAGGGTAGTTAGATCAGATCCTTTATAAATTTCTTTTTTTGTACTAATAAAAGGGTCATTCCATGTCAAATCACCCAAAAAATCTGAAAATTTTAACCCGACAATCATTGATTTTGATGAAACTTGGTGTACTTGTAGAGAGTGATCTCACAGCACCAAATCTCAAAT
>JAUELE010231021.1:0-12080 GCA_031471655.1 Diodora aspera | reverse complement strand
ATATCCAACGCATTTGTGAATTTATTCAGTAGTCTCTCAAAATATTGGTATACTTTCTTTTGGACGTCAGTATATTTCATTGAAGCCCTAACTATTACGACCCAGTTGAACAGAAAACTAGAGTGTACCGGCTGTTTGGATTTCCCTGCAGCTCATAGATGCTCGGTTTTACCCGGTGTCATGAGTAGTTTCGTGTCAAACGCTTCACACCAAAGAACTCATAATTAGTCACTCTGAATCAGTGGAAATGACTTTATTTATAAATAGATTCTATAAATAGCTCGCATCTTCGATAAAAGTATTTCTTGAAAATGATTGATTTTCAGTGTACACCATCAAGCCAATCATTCCGTATGCAATCTAAAGTGATATTAACATGTTTTAAGGGTATGTTTGTCTATGTCAGTACATGTTTCAAAGAGACGTATGGTAGGTTTGGTGGCTTGGGGTTATCTCAACGACTGGACGAAGAAATAAAGGTTTTTTTTAAGAAATACATGTACTTAAATATAGGAAAATCTAATGATGATAAAAATAGAAGAAGAAAAAAGAAAAAGAGTATTAAACCTCATTACCTTTCGCTGAAGGGATAAAGTATACTCATGTTCATTATCATTGTAACCCCCATATACATATAATAGGATATAGCATTTGGAGAAGTGATGAACTACAGACAATAGTTTCTGTAGATGCACCAAAATATGTATTAAATCTAAGAAGAACGTTCAATATCGGGTACAATTGCAATCTACAGGATCAAAGATCCATGAGGTTTCACCATATTATTGGCATGAAGCTGTTTACATGACAACATAGAACTCCATATAATAATGAGCACGACTATATAACGACTGATGGTGTATTAGATAAAAATGTTTAAACAGAATTATAGGAAATACCTCTTAAAACAGAAACTTTATTTTACCAAAATGGGTGCACATTATATAAATAAAATTGGCAGGAGGGTCTTAACACACGTAGTTAGTTTTATACTTTGCGATATGATGGATAGCACAAGAAATATATGAACAGATAACAGCGATTTGATAGGAGACGGAGCGCGTCGTTTAACGGATCATACTTTCGTTAAGACTTACTGCAGTGCAGTGGAAGCACAGCGGAAAATAAAAGTCAGCTGCAGACTCGCATTATCTGCTTGGTCTGCTGGAAAGGTGCCTACACTAATTAGACAAAGACTTGATACAAGGTGTCAGGGCAGATGTATCTTGGATGCGTGTATCCCTACGCCGCTATGTTGCGGAAAGGTATGCTGTGCATTGACTGAACTGAAAAGGCCACCAGATGGATCCTACCACGGGTCGAGGTTTACAGCTTGCGTAGCTACAAAAGTGAGGAATAAGCGATATAAAGAAACTGCATCTGGATAAACAATTTAATATTAACTATGAATATATTTAACAATAATGTTCGACGATACATTAATGACGAGGTGTAGCATCTATTTTGCTTTCACTATTATTTCAGAAGTTTATGCATGAACATGTGCGCTTGGAGGGGGGGGGGGTTAGAGGGACGAGACCTAAGAACCTGGGGAGGGGCAGTGACCTAGCGGACTTTGGAGACAGTGACTTTTCAAACATTTGGGGAGGGGTCAGTGACCTTTCGTACTTTGGGACAGTGACCTTTCGGACTTGGGGGAGGGGTCAGTGGCTTCCGTTAGGACTTGAGGAGGGGGCAGTGACTTTTTGGACTTGGGGGGACAGTGACCTTAGGACTTGAGGGGATAGTAATCTTTCGGACATGGGGGACAGTTACCTTTCGGACTTGGGGGAAGTGACCTTAGGACTTAGGGGGAGGCAGTGACCATTCAGACTTGTGAGGGACAGTGACCTTTCAAACTTGTGAGGGACAGTGACCTTTAGGACTTGGGGGTAAAGTGACCTTTCAGACTTGTGAGAGACTGACCTTTCGGACTTGTGAGGAACAGTAACCTTTCAGACTTGTGAGGGACAGTAACCTTTCGGACTTGTAAGGGACAGTAATTATAAGCTTTCGGACTTGTGGGGGACAGTGATTTTTCGGACTAAGGGGGAAAGCAATGTCTCGTAAACGAAATTCTGGGTGTTGCACTTCGTACGATAATAATGTCACGTAAGGGAGGTTTTATGTATAGTGCACTCTATGAAACAGTGTCACGCTAAAAAGGTTTATGACCGGCAGGGTGACCGCTTGATCGGTTGAGCTTCAGTCCTTGGAATCCGGGGTAGAGGTCACCTTTACAGTGACTGACCATGTGATAATTTAGCGTGTTTTGCGTCATCTTCGGCTTGATATGTTCACGCTATTGAGTCTCTCGTCTCTCTATTGCTTGTTCAAACAGTCCTGCAATACACAAATCGTTTCAGAAATGCAGTTACAATATTAATTGACAGTACACAAAAACATTAATTCGAAGAAGTATATTAAATAAATAATAATATCTGATCGACTGAAGTTGAAAACCGTTAACGGTGCTCCAAGAAATATTTAGAAAGACAGACAGATTTCTATATTGGGTTTGAGTTAATACCACAGTGGATTGTTTCTTAAAGACAGATGTAGGATGATTGAGAAGAATCAATGTGTAGAAAAAGTGCTTTCTCATATTCTTAATGCATTTCACGCAGTCATATAGTGCTCTACTTATGACATTCTGTAAGAAATAAATTCAATTATGGGAACGACAGGCTTGACTACGCCATACTATGGAGGATATTCTCGTCCACCCAGTACCTATGGTGGATGTGTGGAGAAAATCCAATAACTGTTATCACATTATACTCATGCTAATTATTATATTGTTGGACATAAGGAGTTATTGGGCCCCGCCTGGGCGTCATTTCTTTTTTACTTTTATTCAGGGTCTCTGTCCTTTTGAGCTTTCGACTGGCCTTCGGCAAAGGGGGCCATGTGCTCCTTTTCTACTTGTGTGATGGTCAACGGCTCTCTTGGACCATCAGCCCAAAATGAGAAAACAACTAGGGGTTTCAAATTCAACAAATAGGTTTATTAAAGATAGGAACTAAACATAATCAACGAAAGAGTAATAATATAATGAAGCAAAGCATATTTACCAAGGGTCAGGGCTTGACATCGGGATCCAGGTGAGGGTCATGGAGGGACTCGAACTCTGTAAGAAACTGTCACGCTACGACAACGGCGGTGCTGTCCCTCCAGTGACCAAGGCCGGTGCCTAAAACCTGTATACTCACCTCTGGATCCCGCTGCCAAGTGATGATTAGTCCACCCCAGGGATATTTATAGGGGAAATAATGGTCACGTGGGGTACACGAAAATCATGAATATTACAAGTATCACGATTCTGAACCACGTATCAAACCTTCTAGAACAGATGCGTTTTCGCGATACGTTCATGTGTTCGCAAACCTACTGTTCTGCAAAACTTTCCATCTGCCGTCACAACATAAAACAATGAAGCTCCTGACAAATTATAAACGTCTGATGCAAACAAATAAGGGAACGAAGGTACACATGAGGTATTATTTTTTTACTCACATTGCATTTCGAACATTTTGCATAATTTAATCAGCCATGAAACACATGAACTGTTAGTCTCTTGTGTGTCCTCCGGATGACCACTTGACATCAGGGTGGAATACTTGAGATGATATTTATTTAACAATGTTTCCAAGTAAGCGTTCCTTTATTTCTTTTCATCAGTATATTTTATAAGTAATTTTTCCCTGTTCCAAAAGTGGTGGTTGGATAATTTGCCTCTGTAATAAAATCAAATGAGGGAAAATCAAATGATAAATTCTTGAGTTTAGATCTTCACTAAAATCTGACGTTTTTAACATTGGTTTTTCCAAATAAGTAGATCATTTTAATAACCTCATACCTTACACACAAATTTTTATAGTATTTTTAAATTGCAGTCACTTTATTTTTCAAAGCAAATTTGAATTTTAGAAACGTTTAAAGCATCAGGTGTTACTTAAAATGATGCTGTTTTCCAGGGCTTTATGCACATGCAGTTGCCCTGAAGAAGAGGAACCCTGACCTGCGTGTGCTTGTGGCGGTCGGAGGATGGAAGGAAGCATCTGAACCCTTCTTACCTGCGATCGAGAACTTGAGCTCCATGAATCAATGGGCTAGCAGTGTGACAGAGTTCCTCAGGGCTCACAATCTGGACGGGATGGATATGGACTGGGAGTTCCCGGGGGTCCGAGGGAGCGAGCCCCAGGACAAGTATAAGTTCACTGATTTCATGAGGGTAAGTGGACAGGTTGAAGGGCAAAGAGGATACTGTCTTGTCCTGCTGTTAATTTTAGTTACTTAGCAAAAGGATAATTCAGCTAAATGTGTGTATGGGCCCCCTCAATTCTTGAGGGGGGAGCGACTAAATTTACCCCCAGTAAAATCGAGAAGCAAAAAACTCTGCAATTGTGGACGTTGTTTCTAGTATTCTGAGCGTTTTTGCTCGAATATCGTGTGTGGGGGTGGGGTGGAGTGGAGGGGGCAACATTATGATTCTGTTGTTCGTAGCCTAGCGAAAGTTTGAAAATTGTTTTGCTTGTAAAGTATAATAATCACTCTAGGCCAACCTAGGACAAGGGAATACGGGTGGCTTTAACACGAAGCACCTTGTTGGACACCGAAGCACACAATTTAGAATGTTGACGTACATTAAATAGGAGTGGATGGGCAAGTGAGAAAGTGAGCATATTCAAACAGACCACAGGCTCGCCAAGGTGGGACACTTTCGATACCGGAAGTAGTTGATTTTAGGGGTTGATTTGTTACTAACATAGCCCAACAATTTAAAAAGTCAGCTAAGCGGTGTGGGGGTGAGTGAGGGGGATTTGGGGTGCATCACAGATAGAAATAATGTTTTGTATTCTATGCACTGATTTGGGGTCTTGACAAAAGTCCATCCCGACCAGTCCTCAAAGGAAAGCGGCTGTAGAGTTGACCTTTGGTGTTAGAGGGTACACCCGAGGTAACACATCAACACCATTAAAGGTGATGTTCCTTCGCAAATCACACCTCTTTGGCAAAAAAATCGACATAATGAAAACGGCTTAATAGTGTTTTTTTCCATATTGACCTCGAGGTTGCATCCATTTAACTCCTCGGGTCTGGAAAGGCCAGTCGCGTGTAGGAGGCAAAGGTAAAAGTCTCGCGAAGTCACGTTTCAGGGAGGGGACACGCGAGAGAGGCTAATGTGAGATAGCCCCTGCGTAAACAGAACATACAAACGTTTACTGACACAAATCGGCCTCTCAATGTCGTGATAGCCTGAACACGACTAGGCGGCCATCTGTGTTTCGCAGCAGAATGTCAAATTTACGACATTGTATCGAACGACGTAGGGGATAGCGAAGTCAGTTTGAGATATACAGCCGGACAGTCCAAGAAATGTGCAATTAAAATGAAATGGCAGTGGTAATTAACTTCGTGGAAACGGGGAAAAAATAATATTTACACAACCTAGTGATGATACAGATCCTGCGCACTTTTCAATGAAAGGTCACATGGTACACTGGCAAGGATTTACAGGGCTTACTGCATGACCTTCAATCTAAAATCCCAATACCCAAACGTTACGATTTAAACAAAACTTTAAATACCCCCCCCCCCCCTCAAAAAAAACTCCAACAACAATACAAAACATTTAAATAAGAAAATTAAAAAAGAAAAAAGTAAACAAGTTTACATTTTTATAAAAAAAATAAAAAACACATTTTAGCAGTGAGTGTCCAATAAAAGATTAATTACAAATATGATAGCAGACACTTTATAAGAGACCGGGAGAAACGGGGTCTGCCCATTGGTATGACAAACCCGTATCTGAATTTTCAGTATTATTCCTTCCAGAGGAGAGCACTTTATTCAGTATATCCGGTCAATATTGGGGTCACGCAATGTTACGTACTTGCGCTGTCCAATCAATTAAACCAGATGAGATTTGTCAGACACATCAAAAAGTAAAATTAGTAATAGGAAAGTATCAAATCTCGGCTATAGCATGTGTATAGTCAGGGCCGGATTCAGAGAGGAGGGGGGGCGCACAGGGGGACACGTGATTTGGAGACTACTTTAAGGAAAGATAACTCTGACTCCCTCCCCGGTTGATACGCCTGTGGTTTTTTATGTATCCAGACGACTCCTTGAATGAGAACCTGACATCGACATTAACACCTAAAATGATATTTCACTTAACATTGTTTCCAACTACCGTCCCTTCATTATTTTACATTTATTTTGATACTTATTTATTTACTTATGTATTTGCTTTTCTGCTGTCTTTCAGATTATACAAGAGCATTTTCAAGCTGATGCAAGGAGACGTGGAAGAGAAAAGCTAATTTTAACTCTTGCGACCGCCGCCGGAATTGTTTTTATTGAAAATGGCTATGAACCGGAGAAAATCCACAGGTGACCTTTTTTTTGTTCCGATTTCCTGTATCACATTCAAACACGATAAACATGCATGTGTCTAGCCCAGTGGGGCTTCAGTAAAGCGAGGTAGTGTAACTGAGAAAGAATAGGGCCCCAGTTACCGAATGCTTGTCGCACAAGGCGTCTAAACTGGGAATCATAACTTAGAAAGAATAGGGCCCAGTTACCCAATGCTTGTTGCACAAGGCGACTAAAATGGGCATCGTAACTTAGAAAGAATAGGGCCCATTTATTCACTACTTGTCGCACAAGGCGATTAAAATGGGCATCTTTTGTTTCACTTGTTTTTTTCTATCGATCTGTTATATGAAATATCTGTTCCTCGATTTGTATCTTTCATATCACATTGCGATATGACTGAAATGTCGCCCTTGCAACGTAAACCATCATTTCAACTCAACTCTTACTGGTCAACAATGCGGAAGCTGTCTGTGTTCGGGAGGGGCGGGAGATGGCGCAGTGGTTAGAGCGTCGGCCCAGCAATCTTCGAGCATTGGTGGTTGTGGTTCGAGTCCCGCCTGGGCACCTCTCTTTCAGTCCCGAGAGACAGGAACCCCGACACCGACGTGACCCTGTTGATGTGGCTGAAAATCACGCAACACCCCAAATCATTCACTCACTGTGTTCGGGGTAAGTCAACAGTACTTGATGTTTACAGGTATGTGGACTACATGCTGTTGATGACGTACAACTACCACGGTCTGTGGGAGCAGAACATCGGCCATCACAGCAGCATAACGCCATCAAGAGTCGATGAAGGGGAAAGACAGACTCTTTGTCAGGTGAATATAATAAAAACACAGGAATTTGAAAACCAGTCTTTACCAACCATGGAATTATTTTTAAAAAAACTGTCAACGGCTTCCTCAGATGCCCTGGATTTACTCCTAATCACGATAGTCGATTTGCGTGTCTGGAAAGTCCAAATCTGCTAAATATATACAACTAGTGAAATGTCGCTTTAACTGAGTAGTTATAGGGAGCTCCCGCTAGCTACTAACTGCACCAGAGGAATTAGCGAGAGAAGTGACTTTTGATAAATTCTAACGTCTTTACTTCGCTGAGTGAAGAGGCGCGCCACATGATTGGACGCAAGCTTTCAACGTGGAAGCCTTTACACTGATTGGTCAAAACACCGACCTGGAGACGATCGTTCAAAATAGGAGTGAATCAAGGGTATCTGAGGGAGCCGCTAGTGGAGTCATAATTATGCCCTGGATATCAAGGATGGTTTGGGACTTATATTTAATTTAAAAGGATAAATTAAAGGAGTTTGAACTATCTCGAGGTGAAGCCCAGGGCAGTGGGGCTGGGCTGCCTCTCCCATAACCTTTTGAAAAGAGATCTGGATTGCTCCATTCTTAGGTATATCTCGGAGAGAAAATGCTGCATTTACGTAGTGCCAGGCCTCGTCATAGACTCGCCATAGGGTACTCAAACCCCCTTACAGCGAAATCTAAGCATCCTTTTTCGGGGTCGCGGGGAACTGAATAGAATTCAGGGCAACGGGAACACGGCATTCATGTAGAAACTAGAAACAGAACTAGAATAGAAGGTTTCAATTAATAAAATCGTATTTCAACGTAACCGGAAAGCCCCATTTGTTTATACCATAAGCGGTCTGACTTTCAGATGCTTGAGAATCGCAGTTCTTTTATATAAATCGGAAACCGCACTTTCGTTATTTACTTCTGAAATGGCTGACGACATGGGTAGTTAACACCATGCCTTTAAATTCATATATAGGTTGGAATAACGACCAATCCTAAAGTCGATAGCTGATATAATCTACGAATGCAAACGAGAAGGTTAAATCAGTCTAACGACGGCTCGGTCGTTATTTCACATATACCACGCGGAACTCGTGTGCCTTCAATTTTCTGAAATGCTGATCCAATACAGAAACTCGGACGATGTGGTATACATTCATTTAAGAAACACGTGTTTCCTTTCCTTGCATGAAAAGTCGAAGTGTAGACTACTTCAATACCACGATTTCTTGTCTGGTCCGGATCTAGGGGGAGCGGAGGGGGAGCGGGGGCACTAGGGGCACGTGCCCCTCCTGTAGGTCGTCATTTTAATTTAATTATTTTTTGGCTATGTTAGTACATCAACGACCAAGATATCATGAACACTCCTGAAAAGGGCTGAGACCTGTCATGATCTAAACTGACGTGCAAAAGAAACGATACTAAATATACTGCCGGACAAAAAAACCGATACCAAATGATTTCAGTTAATTTCCTTTACGTCTTATTGTCACAGCTGATCAAAAGGATGCAAGGATTTCAACGAGTGTAATTTGATTGTCATCATATCGTTGATAAAACTTCCTAATCTTGAAGGATATCCAACACAATTGTGAATTGATTCAGTAGTCTTTCAAAATCTTGGTATCGTTTGTTTTGCCCGGCAGTTTAGTTTCAAATATTTTCGCTTACGCCTTTATGCCATAGTTGATCAAAAGGACTTTGGGATTTCAATTAGTTTAATTTTATTGACATCAAGTCATTGATAAAACTTCGTAATCTTGAAGGGATACCTCGTGTATATCCAACGTGTGTGTGAATTTAATCAGTAGTCTCTCAAAATCTTGGTATCATTTCTTTGCACGTCAGTATATACATGTTTATGTTGTCCGCCCCCCTCCCCCCACCCACACATCCTGGATCATGTTCTGCAGAAGTGAATGCTGTTTTTTTTCAGCAATGGACGGTGGACTACTGGAAGCAACACGGTGCTCCTGACAACAAACTCATCCTTGGCCTGGCGACGTATGGGATGAGCTACACTCTGCTCAACCCAAGCCAGACCTGGCTGGGGGCCAACGCAACCGGGGGTGGCAAGGGTGGAAGATACACCAACGAGCCAGGAGTTCTAGCCTATTTTGAGGTAGGTTGCATTTCATTGTATACTATGTCTCCCCAAGAGTCATGTCGAGTTGGATTATAGTTGGATTGTTAGAATGACATCGGTTGTAAGAAGCCTTTATAACAGTTGAGGCTTTTCGGTTCGTTTCGTTTCATCTCATGAAAATAAAATTGGAGCAACCGTAACGTCATCGAAGCTTTAAAAGTCATCTGATGTGTCCGGTAGCTAAGGAAGCGACCATTTAATATTTAGGGAATGGGGGCTGGAATATTTATAAAATAAATAGTTTGTAGATTTTGGAGAAAATAAATAGTTTGCATGAGTCAAGAGTTGCCCAGATAAAAAAGACATTGTAAAAATATTTTTTCCTTAATACATGTAATTCTTAAATGTATCATAAAATTGTGTGTTTTTTGCGTTTGAACCCCAGTGGTGGATCCAGGGACGTCCCTTGACCCCAATTTTAAAAGTTCAGAAAATAATGCGTCTCAGTGCCTTTATGAATTAAAACAATTCCATGGGAGAATTCGCTCGGACTCTCCTACAATTTTTAATTCACATCTGGATTTGTGTCATAGTAGTGGAAGTGGAGGGGTTGGGGTGGGCTCTAGTTCCCTCATTCGTTAAGGTAAGGGCTGACCCCCCCCCCCCCTTCCAATTGCTTCACTAGAAAGAGCTCAGAATGCGTCGCCGACGATCTGAGACCCTTAAAGCTTCCGGGGCCCAGGAGGCCCCTGGACCCTCGCCTGATATCATTGGATTGTTACCCCTCTGCAATTGCTTCCGTCATTTTATTAATTATATTGCCTTATTTGGACTAGTAACAAGTTCATTTTGACCCAACTAAAGACGGCAGAATGTTTCTTGGAGCTTATAAATAAAACAAATGTCCTGGGCAGGATATTTCCGAACTCCTAGCTCGCTTCGCTCGTTGTGAGTAAGCTTCCGGCACCCCGATTCACAAAATCCAATCCACTCCTCACCGCCCCCTTTGAAGGAACATGATCAGAGATGCAGGTTCATGCGCAAATCTATTTTCAGATCTTGCCTTTCTGCTCATCTAGTAATATAATATTATAATTATAATTTTTACGCAAAGATTTCACACTAATTAGGGCAATAAAGAAAAGGGTGTTTCCGTCTTCGTCTAACGCTAAAAATAGATTGCGCATTGCATTTTGAGAAATGTAAGCAACTATGTAACTGACTAAAACGGTGATACGCCATAACGATGACATGCGATGCGACGAAACGGTCACAATTAGACGAAACGGAGATAGATAGTTGGTCGAAACGATGACACTTTTTGGAGACAACGGTGACAACAAAAGATATATATATCCATCGATCATTACATTGAATTGTCCCTAGATTTTCGCCAAGTTTTCACCGTCCATTATTTGCAGTAGGATTTCGCCGTTATTTAATTGATGTATCAAAGTTTTAGTCAGACCGACTTGAACATCTTTTTAGTTTTTGTTCGGTATTGGAGATGCAACTATGATCATGTCCCTTTGATATATTTAATATTCCTGTAATTACATACTATTTTTAGAAAATAAATAGTTTTTAGGCAATGATCCAAGAAAAAACATAAATTGTTTCACACCATGGCATAAAAAATAGTTTGCAAGAGAAAAATCTTCCAGCAATCTTACAGATTGTTCAAAATCTCAAGACAATGCCCGAACGACAACGAAGCTGCAATGCCTGACATCTAGGTCACGACGCTGGCTGGTAAACGAGACCGATGCTTTGGTTTGCGTTTTGTCGCTTTGTAAAACAAAACCAGACACATACATTAACACGGTCGATTTCAATTGTAGAATGACATGTTATCATTTGTCGAAAATATTGAAAACAAAATTGTGTTTGTTTATGATGTTCAAACGTGTATTGTACTTTTGATTTTTTTTGGTCAGAATTCTTGTCGGAGCATGTGTTCCCACGGCTCCCCACTGTTATGAATAGGCTGCATATACTACTCAAAAGAAGTTTAGGGTCAAACATAGTGATAGCAATATTTCATTAACAAGAAGCAGTGCATCCGAAACCCACACTATAACATATTGGTACACGTGTCACATGCGAATGTGTGCATGTTTAAGGTGACAACTATGAACAACACGCGCGAATACTTCCTGTGCCGATAGATCATGAATTTAAGATTTTGAGGAACATTTCACGTCAAGCAAATTTTTCTAAAATTCAATAACATTCAGCACTAAAGTTTCACCTGACCTTTAAGGTAATTGGTACATTTTCAGTATTAACAATATTGCATGAAAACATCCTTTCTAAAAACATGCTCATATGGCTAGTTCTAGTCTGTCATCCAGACCCTGAAGTTTTATTCTAACAAAGACAAGCACACAGTCTAGATATTTTCCCAGTCTAGGTAGCTGCAGCTGAAGTTAGCAGTCTCTCTGGGATCTGATTTATTTTATTACAAATGAGTATTGTTTTAATTTGATTAAAACAAAATAAAAATAATAATCTTACTTCAGAGACTATATTTTAGTCTAGGCTAGTTCCAAACATTCAAACGGCAAAAATGATTATATCAGTTCATGCTGAAATCAGGCTTGATTCTCAATTTCTTTTGAGTAGTATATATTTTGATTTGTGTGTAATGTCCGGCGCTTTGGTATCATGGCAAGACATCTCTCTGTTCTAGATTTGCGAGGATATTAGGCATAACGGCTGGAAGAAGGAGTGGATACCGGAACAAAACTCCCCATACGCTTATGGGCAGGGTCAGTGGGTAGGATTTGACGACAGGAGAA
>JAUELE010231010.1:0-12084 GCA_031471655.1 Diodora aspera | reverse complement strand
CAGTCAGATTATAGCAGGTGCGGGGACACAGTCAGATTATAGCAGGTGCGGGGACACAGTCAGATTATAGCAGGTGCAAACCTGCTTCAAGCTGGATGAGTTGATGCGGTGAAACCTGCGATCTGCAGATGGTTCTGATGAACAGAGCATCACTGTATAGAGCAAGGTTGACTTCTGCAGAGATGTTGAATCCCCTATGTTAGGAATCAAACATGGAACCCTTGAAATTACAAGCAATTTCTGTACTGAACGAGCTATGCCGCCATTTGGTTTTACCTTGTTTCTACTCTCGAAGTGCTAATCCTTGATATATCTGGGTCTATTATCATGCTCACTGGGTTCGACAGTATCAAACTTTATTCTAACCATCATCTATGCTCGTGACTAGAGTTAGAAGCACATTATACTGAAAATAAACAATTTCAGATGGACAATAAAGATTAAAATCTCATACAAAAGTTTAAAATAATACACTTAACGTTCTGTCTGTGTTTTTCTTGCAAAAATGATAGAGACTTCTAGAAATAAATCCATTTTCTTCTCTTCACTGTTACTTTATGTCAGTTGAAGTGCAGAGTGGTTGAGAAAGAAGTAAATGATAGGGTTTCCTACAATTTTCTGGTTTATGATATTTGCAAACATAAAGTTTATAGGGTAAGTGACTGTTACTTTTCAGTTATTGTGGCTACCTGTCTGTAACCAAGTCAAGAAGTTGGAGGAATGTTGGAGTATCGCTGAATGCGTTTTCTAGAATGAATCGAGATATTTCTTCCAAACTTTGAGGTTTAACTGTGTAGTGTTATTGGCTGGACCAGCAATTATCATTTTTGACACAAGCACATTGTTTTTGGTCAGTTGACAGGTGAGAGGTTGTGTTGAACGAGGGTAGACACGGGACAACAAGCTGATAATGTTTCACCTGTCCCCCAGATGTACAGAACCAATTCAGGAGTGGTTGTATCAACTATGTCAGGAATGCTATGTCCCCTTGATTGACTGCAGGACCTGACCGCAGTGTCACTTTCTTGGTCACCATTTGGCTGGACGCTGGTCAGATCACAGGTGAGACACAGATTGGTCATAAACTTCCTACTAGGTTTGGAATGCTTGGCTTCACAACAGGTAGAGAAAAGTTTTGTTCCAGGTAGTTTTTGTAGACACCTGTAGTTCTATGAGGGTTTTATTTCCACCTCTCTGAATATTTATCATGGCAGTTTGATGTTTTATTATATTCATCTCATGTATAAGATTAGATGCAAGACATTTTGTACTCTTAAATTCAACTTTTGACTATTTTTTTGTGATCATTTCAAAAGTTTTTCACTTGATATATCAGCACATCCAATGATATTGTGAGGGCTGGAAATCTAGAAAACTTTTTGAGAGGTATTTGCTGCAGAATTTGAGCCTTTGTTCACTATGAATAGAGCAGTATATTTTACAATGATGGAATATTAGATTAAAACTCATTTTTAGGAAAGACTTTTGTTGACAAGTCATTTAAGGACCATTCGAAAGTGCACGTTTTCATAACATTTGTTAAAGTTACTTCAATGTGAATATTTTAGCATGTCTTTGCAGATAGTGAAGTGTTGACCTCATGCGGGTTCAAACCCAGCCACAGATAGGCCACCTTCAACTCTAGTGTTGCAGTTAAAGATTCAGTATAAATCATCTCTCTGCTAAATTCCATAAAATTTATGTAGGAAGAAATGTTTAATGACAGACTGCCATGTTATTTTCAGTTTTAAAAGTATTTATATATTCATTTATGTATGCAATTTTTCAGAAAAAGAGATTTTGATGAATGCTTACTAGAATAAGCTGGGTGATTCCTCTGGTGAGTGAGTGAGTTGATGCAAGGACAACACCATTAGATGAATAATTTCTGTTCTACAGTGCAGTGCCCCCAAACTGATAGCTCAGTGAGTCACCATCAGGTATATCATGCCAAGATTCGTGGAGTAAATCTGCTCCATGAATTCTCATTGTCGGCGGATTATTGCTTTCTTCGTGTACCTAGTTACACTTGGGAGAAAATCCCATCTACCTGAACATGTTTCTACAGGCTGGCGGTGTAGCGGCAGCAATTTCTCACGGAATATTACTCTATCAAATAGAGTAAACAGACGTGGCTAGTCAAAGTAGGTACCCAGGACTTAACTGTATTTACTCGAGGCTCAACAGTCAACTGAAATTAGATCAGAAAAAAGTGCTATTTAGGTCACCTGTTGTTACGAAAATGTGTCCAAGTCTTACCAGCCTTTTAGTTTGAGCTTTCTATCTGTTCTTTAAACAGTAGATTAGGATTTGTTAGTTCTCAAATTAACAGGTCGATTGCACTTCTCTGCGAGTGACACTTTGCTTGAGAAAGAAAAACATTACGCAAGGGGGTTCACTGGTGACGAATCTTTCTTAAAATGGAACAGGTAGCTTGGACAAATTTGATATTAACTGATTCAGGAGTGTACAGTTTGATTTGTTGATCACAGAGACAAACAGGCAGCATTTTTCTGTACTCTAGGTGAGCTACTTCTTCAGAACAGCCATGTCTGATCAAACAGTGTCTTGTCATCCGACCTGTCAAATAAATTGTGCAATGAATTTAAACTGCATCTCTTGGATAGTTGTGTAGGCAAAACATATTACCTTGTTGAAAACATTTCATTTTGCAACAGGTAACAAACTTTCGTGATTTTGTGCAAGTGCTCAGCAGAAGGTCAGGTATATAGAACTTCATCATAGAATTGTTACTGCTGCATGGACTAGGTACTGAGTTTTGTTGTGTTGTTTCTAGCATAATTGTTTCAATAGAAAATTCCAAGATTGCTGGTTTAAAGGATTAAATATTATATTTCCCTGCACTTAGTTACATAATTTTATGATTGAGTTTGTACATTTCCAAGTGCAGCTGTACAAAATTGGGGACAAAATGAGACATTTTCAGCATCTGTGCATGTAGCCTGGAAATTTGTCGATTAATGTATGATAAACAGTAACAGGTTGTGTAATGATATAAAATTAACAGGTAAATGTGCCCATTAAACAGGTAGCAAGTTGGAGATTTTGACATGATCATTTGGTTTTAGAAAAATTCATGTGTTCTAGTTTTAAAGAGAATTTTGACATTGTTCATTCAACCAGACATGGATATTTGTCATGATTTGAGAGTTAAGGGATGTAAAGCTGAATATTTTGTTCAGTGGGGTTGTATCCCTGAACTGGGAAATATTTATGGAATGAACCATGATATCAGTGATATGAGATGAGCAGAGAGTGAAACATTGTCGTCAGATTCAGAGATAGATGTAGAAATTGAGATTGATGCATTAGGATGATCTCCTCCTCCTCTGCTGAGGTTGTCCTTAATCAAACCGGAAAGCATCTGATTTGTCACAAACTTCTGCGGACTGTGAAGAATGATTGCGGACTTGAATGACAACCGGACGGTTCATTTGGAAATCTGGAAAGACGTGAAATATGACCAGTGAAGACCCATCCCTTGGTGAAGACATTTTGGATATAGTGAGCAGATTGGAAACCTCTACATCTCAGACAAACCTGGTTTTCATAATGGTTTGACAGATGGTTATGAAAGTCTGAGATCATTGTGAAAACTGATTTTGTCATCCTAGCGTCTGATACAAGCGCCGGAAAACAGCACACGGTGGATGGATAGATGGATGAATGGGTAAACCAAGGTGAGTACAGTTTTTGACATTTTTTGTAGATAATTTTTAATTTGGAGCAGTACTTAAAGAACTGTCATTTACAGGATTGTACTACGGATATTGTTTATCTCGCTACTACAATATCCTTGAAGACTTGGAGGACAGTAAGTATAATATTAACTTCATGCATTTTTACAAATAGTACATACATGTACAATGATTAACTTTTCAGCTGATGACACACCAATTTATCAAGGTGTGATCAAATTTTAATTTAGATTCATATAATGCCCCTATTCTCTTTATTTTTCTCTTTAAGAATTTTCTGAAGTATACCTGTAATTTATCATGTTGACATTACATTTTAATAAGTAGGACAACTTTTGAAACTGACATCCGCAGCCACACCTGGATACACCCTAGATACACCTGTAATTAATGATTGCTCTCTTTTACCCTATCACTGACATTTTATCATTTAATAATTGGTTGTTGTGACAGCTAGGACAGGCACAGCTTACTTTACTTGAAATTCCTACTCCATGGACACAGAAAATTCTTTTTATTTTTCAGAATAATAACGTGAAATTATTAAACTATTGAAGCAAACACTTTTTTCATATTAATGAATCAATTTCTTGACACTTGTAGCTGGGAAGATGTCAGATCTGACAAGTTATGATAAAATTGAATCAAGGAAATAATCTCCTCAATATACACACTGCTCTTTAATATGAGGTAAGGATCCCACAAAATTTATAATTTTTCATTCCTTAGTTTATGTCCAATGGTGGACAATTTTTGGAAAAATGTTGACACTTTTGATATCGGTAAATCTGTGATTGTTAAGGGAGTTCTGCTGAAGGTGATGTGTCTGTGAACTTGTGAATTTCTATTTGTCTTCTTTGATTTGTTTATACATTGTAAAAGATAATAATAATTTGGAGACTTGATTAGCTTGCTCAAAGCGCTCATCATTATTACCCTGGTGTAACCCAAGCAGCCTCCAAGCGTTAGAAGATTAATAACACTCTTTATGGAGGACCAGTCCCCAGTCACTTGCCCAAGGTAACATCACTGACATTGTGACATAATTGTCATGTCAGTGTCTCAGTGTGAGGCAGGATGAACCTTTGAAGACCTGAGAACTTCAGTAGCTCAAGCAGGTCACCCATCCAGGTACTGCCATTGCTTGATGTTGCTTAACTTCTCAAACAAGCAACCTACACACATTACATGAGACCAACTCACCTCGCTGATACCTAAACACTGATTGCAATGATATCCAGGCAATGTTCCTCTGCACAGATGAGTTGGGAGAAATAACACTTACAAGGCTAGTCCCTGATGTATCATATATGACCTTGAACTTGGATTTACAGGGTATTTGGAGCCTGTTGGAGGAGCATGTGAAGGCTGCCTGGTCTTCAGTGGGATGAAAAGTACCTACAAATAACAAGAGCCTGTATTTGGCCTTGTCAGCTTTATTGTGAATGGGTGCCCTTTTGTGCACAAATAAATTTGTTAACTTGACACCTTTGGTGCCAGATGTTTTCATGAGAAACGAAACCAGAAGCTTGGTTTGAAGAAAGCCACTGGCATCATTTTCCCTTCCATTTTAGCTTCCTGCTCATGTATGAATGGTCTAGGGAGCAGGCTGGAGTTCTTACCACGAAATTCAAAATGCTTTTGGGGTGACATTTTGAAACCTCAGTTACAAAAATATGCAATGACTTACATTTGGCACTAAAAATGTTAAGCTACAACATTTCTGTTTTCAGGGAGGTTGCAACTTCAACTGGAAGTATGTTTTTTTATTTCCAGTGCGAACCCTATTTTGTTAGTTTTATCCAAAAATGTTCATTTGCCTCTTTGTCCATACACATTTGTGAAATATCATGAAGCAAATCAAAACGGTTTTATCTCCATTGATGAACCTTGTGGATGTCCAAGATGTGCAGGATACTGACGGAAAGGTTGGGAAAAGAAACTGATCAGTTTAGTTTGAGATTCCTAGGGTCTGGACAGCAATACTCCTTCCAAGTTCAAAACTGATCAACTTTGACATGATACTTGTTGGGTATCTCAGTTGGGTTTGATTCCCTCCCTTGGGGGCTCGGCATGTTTCTCTGCAGTAGTCAGTATTTCTACATGCAGTGTATTGTGGTAGCACCATTGGTTCGTCAGTATCAGCCATAGGTAATAGATTTCACTGCATTAAAATCATCCAGCTTCCTTACAAGTGACGCAGGCTTTCCTCCTGCACTCACCTGGCAAGAGTGGGCATATGGCAGAAATACTGCCCAATTCCAAGATGAATCCAACCAACTACTTTCTTGCTAAGTTGATTAGTGGTCAGCCAACTTCTGTTCAACCTTATAATGAACCCTTCATTAAGATGATACAGGTGAAAGATTGTCAAACCCATGACCAAGAGCTACTGGATGTAGGAACACAAGAACTGGACATGGTTTATTTTAAGGATGTTTACTACTGGCAGCTTAAAAGGCATGACGTAATGGTGATGGTTGTCAAATCAGATTAATGACCTTCTTGCCTGTATTCTTTTTGGCCGAGAATACATAATCAGAGGTGCAGAACTGGGTCTTTAGAAACACTTCTCTGGCTCATCTTGCATGTCCCAAGTCGAAGGTGTTCACATTTTTTCTCGATTGTGCAACTTTGACTGATGCTGTTTTCAAATTGTTTGTAGCGCTAACTGGCCTTGGAGAAATCTCTCCAGGATTCTGCATCCGGTTCGTGCACTGTTGTTCTGATGTTGGTGTCAGTTTATACGACTTGAAGAGAAATGACGGATGGATGTGTTCAAAATTCTCCTGTACTCGGAGCTACATGTTATGATGTGGAATTTGACAGCTGTAATCTACTTGTCATGCTCACTCATAAATTTCACAGAGATGATGTTTTATCATGTACATGATAAATTGTAACTGCATGACTCGGGTTAAACACTCAAGAAATATTAAGACGATTTTGATGTAAGAAGGCGAAGTCACGTAAAGAGAGGTGAACTAACAGTGCAGAAGATTGGGGGGATCCACTGTGGGAGGGAGTGTGTTAGGCAGATCAAAGTGGGGGGGGGGGGGGGGATGCAGGGATTGCACACAACCCTTTTTCAGCTAAATTTTCTATTAAAATGCATTAATCAAGATTTTTTTCAGTCTGCATGCCCTTTTTCCCCAGATCACATCATGCAGCCCCCCTTTCCAACATCATGGAAAGCACATTAAAATATGTGATAAAATAAGAGTTACTCCAAGTGATCAGTTTTGATGAACGGGGTCTAAATTTAGTCAGATATGTGGTTTTTATGAATGTTGTTTAAATGTTGGGATCGTAATAACTACAGATTTGTGAAAATGATTTAAATTATAGAAGTACTGAATATTTCATTTTGAAGTGACCCTGCAGAAAATACTGTGCCTGGCAATGGAAGTGAGTTGTGTGTCAAAAACACTTTTGAAGAACTGAAACTTCCAAACAACAATGACATTCGTGAAGGACTGATGTGCCAGATGTACCATTGTTAATCAGACTTGGTTTAGAGCAGATGAGGATTGTTTCCTTGTAGCTAACGTTCTAAACAACTCTAGTTAAATGGGCTGTGTTTATAAAATTTCTTAGAGTATTTAAGAATTCTTAAATCAGAGAACATTCTTATAAACTGGTAAAAGTTACTCTCAAGTCCAAGACTTTTCTTAAGACTTATTTATAAAAAAATCTTAGATCTTAAGAAAATTCTTAAATGTAAGAGTCCTCTTGAGAATGTGAGAAAATGGAGGGCTTTTAGGGTCAAGAAAAGATGTGCTAGTGTATATGATGACTCCGATTTGATAAAACGAATAGATTCAATGGTTAATAATGTTCTAAATATTTTTGTTTATTCTTCAGTAAGAGTTACTCCTAGCCAAACTCTTAGAATGTTTAAATAACTGTTTAAGACCAAGTTTTATCTTAAAGTAAATTTTACAGTTCTAAGAACGTTCTTAAGAAAAATCTTAGAAGATTTATAAATGCGGCCCCAGGGCAGCAACAGCATCATCATGCAACATGCTCAGCAGTTACCTGCCCCAGGTATGTTGTAGGTGGGCAAACACCAGAATATTGGTGCCCAAACGTTTCTCGGTCTGTCATCCGCAGATTGTGGACCCAGTGCCAAGGAACATATAACCTCAATAAGTGACCATATTCCGGATGCCCAAAGGCAACAGCTCCAGCCTTGGACAGATTGGTCAGCACGATTGCATTGAGGAGTTGTTTGCTAAGCGCCCTTCGGATTAAGGACCCATTGCAATAGGCAAATGGTGGACAAGCACATGCTTGGGTGATGCGAAAGTGTCTGCACCCAAGGCATTGCATGCACGATGTCCACATCTTACTTCAATACTCCTCAAAAGAGGCATCAGTGGTATAGGGATAATCGACGTTGGACTAAGATCATGTTTCCTCACGAATCAATTCAAGGTTTATACTCTGCTTCCATGGCCGAAGGTGTCCAGACGTCCATATGAGAGTTCTATGGATGCTACCTTCATACAGCAAGATCGTGTGTGTGATGGGTCATTAAAGCAGAGTACAGAGTAGTTTTGAAAAGAGTATTTTGCCATGGAAAAGAGTATTTTGCCATGGAAAAGAGTATTTTGCCATGGAAAAGAGTATTTTGCCATGGAAAAGAGTATTTTTCACAAAATATAACAATTAAAACTTTTTAGCTTCAGAAGCGATGCCAGTATTGTCGTATTTGATTACATACAATCGTACGGAATACGCCAAAAGAGTAGAGGTTGGCAGCTCTGTTAATGGTATGGTCTGATATCACAATGACTGACCGAACTGCCTTCCATATTGGTCACGACAGAGTCACAGATCACTACTATTGAATCATCTTATGGTGCCATTTCAGGGCTGTTCCGTCTCCAGGGGCCGGAGGTGCAAGGGCCCCAGTTTTTCCCCAGATAAGGTTACAAGGAATATCCGTATCCAGATGTTTGATATTGCTTCCAATATTAGATGCTTAATACGACTACCAAGAGGCATATAATTGCAATACCTAATTAAATATTCATTATTTTGTGATTATGAGTTGACTTTGCATGTATCCCCATCGCGACTTGCTGCGGAACTGAATTGCACGACGTGTTGGGCAACGTTTCATCTTTAAAGATGACAGTGGTCGTATCCATGGTGCCTGGATTGTGACCCAATGCCTCTCGCAGCAAAAAATCCAATTAATGCAGTCCGCCCTGACCTTTTCCCGATCACCACCTACGTCAGGGACGTCACTGGCGGACGTGTACGTCAACGTGAAAATCAACTCAGTGTTGCTCTTACTGATGAGGTGAACAGAATGGGTCAAGCTGACATTGGTCAACTGATCCGAAGCCTGTCTCGAAGAGTTCGTGCATGTCAGGTCAAAATATTTGGTTTTACCCGATATTAGTGGAGTTGATTGCAAAATGCAAGTTTCTGATAATCTTGATGATCATCAGCATGCCCTATATCTTTTTGGTAAAGTATAACTTTGCTATTGCCATTTAATGAAAACTATTGCCATTTAATGAAAACTATCATCTTAGCTTCTTGTTCCGATCTTAAATTTCTTTCCGTAACACATAAATTTACAAGAAAACGTTTAAGTAAAATGTTGAAACTGCTATTGACAAAGCAAAGGTGCACCCCCGAGTCCTCTATTGGCGGATCGTCAGTGACGAATTTAACACCTGTTCAGTCGGAAAATTTGAAAAAAGGTTTTTATATTTTCGCACGAGGTTGTGAGTATTTTATAGTTCTTCTCTTGTTTTAAACTTCTCTTTGAAGTTTTAAAACTGTCAGCTAGCGTCTGTCATGATAGTATATGTTATGAATTCATGACGCGGATGAAGACACGCTTCGTCTGAGTTTTCCTCCATCTTCAGGCGTGTTGATGGGCAACATGCTGTGGACAAGCTGCTCATTTGCATCAGTTAGAGACAGTTTACAGCTCGTGTTAGTTGCATTGTGTTCTTAATATCATTACACTTTGTCTGCCGAGGTTTTAATCTCAGCATCACTGAACACACTTTCTGGTTTAAATTCTGTTTTTCGTGTTAACATTGTTGTATGAAGATCTGATACAGCCCCATTAGAGGTCGCGCCCTGGTCATCCTGGTATGTATCAACTAAAGACCGTACACGATGATAGGACTGATTTCATTGGTTAAAAGGGCGGAACAGCCCAGTAGTTATAGCGTCTCCACCCAATAATCTTCCAGCTTTGGCGTCTGATGGTGTCTCTGTTTCCCCAGGAGATGAAACCCTGAGATGGATGTGATGCAAATGTCATTGCGCTTAAAGATTGCCCAAAGCCACGTTATATCCAACACCAATTATTACTCACTGGCTGATCGTCCGTGACCCTGGACCTTTCCTGACACCACATCGGTTTACCGTTTTCTGAGCACGTCTTCCAGGAGACATGGAGAGCATATTATCGTCATCCCGCGAATATTTGACATCGTATATAGTGTATCAAACTTGTTGGATATCTAGGTAAAATAAAATGTACTCACGATTTAACGGAGAGGCCCCCCCCCTCCCCCCAGGGTTTCAAAGATCTTGGATTTTGGAGAAAGTACTCCCAGGGAAAATTCAGCGTTAATTGTGACATCAATATGTTTACTGAAACCTGTATTATGTTTGCCCAGAGTTATATACCAAAAGGTAATGTTTCGATGACCAAATGTACGCACGTACGTTTTGACGTAAATTTATGCCGTATATTAAATGCTGATGCAAATACTGACACGAGTTTGGTACTAATTATGCCCCGCCACAACGAAGTTGGCGGGGGATATTAAAACGGGCTTCGTCCGTCCGTCCGTTCGTTCGTTCGTTCGTTGGTTGGTTGGTTGGTTGGTTAGTCTGTCCCGAAATCGTTTCCGGAGCAGATCTCGAAAACTATGAGAGATTTATTTACAAAACTTGGTACATACATCCTTCAGATACCGTAGATGTGCCTTTTGCTATTTTGGATGTTACAAAATATTTATTTTTTTTGTTTCCATGGAAACAAAATTGGACTTAGCCTCTGACTGGCCGAAATCGTTTCCGGAACAGATCTCGAAAACTATGAGAGATTTATTTACAAAACTTCGTACATACATCCTTCAGATACTGGAGATGTGCCTTTTGTTATTTTAGATTTTACAAAAGTGATATTGTTCCTGTTTTCATGGAAACCAATTTCGACTTAGCCTCAGACTGGAGTAAGCTTCCTTTCCACAGTAGAAATTGAAAACTATATGAGATTTGTTTTAATCTCTCACCATGTAGTGGCATAGTGGTCTAGCTGTGGCTTTTGTTGCTTTGAATTTTCTTTATTTTTTTTATTTTTTTTACGTTTTCTGGAAAACAAGTTCCACTTAGTCTCAAAAATAGGATGAGGATCTTTTCTGGACAATAACTTCTGAACATTGGAATATTTCTCCATGAAACTGTGTAGGTACATCAGGCTAGTGTTTTAGTTTTGCCTTGTCTGTCTGTTCGTCTGTGCGTCCGTGTGTTGGTATGTCTGTTCGTCTGGCCCGTGAAATCGTTTCCGAAGCAGAATCGAAAACTATGAGAGATTTATTTACAAAACTTGGTATATGTACATACATCCTTCAGATACTGTTGATGAGCCTTTTGCTATTTTGGATTTTAAAAAATATTTATTTTTTCTGTTTCTATGGAAACAAAATTGAACTTAGCTTCTGACTGGCCGAAATAATTTTTGGGGCTGACATCTAAAACTATGAGAAATTTGTTAACAAAACTTGGTACATACATCCTTCAGATACTGTAGATGTTTCTTTTGTTAATCATGTAGCGGCATAGTGATCCAGCTGTGGCTTTTGCTGCTCTTAATTTTTTTCTTAAAATTTGAAACAAGTTCCAAAATAGGATAACTCATAAAACACTTGAACGTTTTGACATGTCTTCATGAAACTTTGTAGGTACATCTGGCTGAACGTTTTGACATTTCTCCATGAAACTTTGTAGGTACATCTGGCTAGTGGGCTAGTTTTACCTTTAGTTTTACTACTAGGAATTATGTCAAATTGTTTAAATTTCAATTTCTAGGGCAACAATTTGGACTCAGACCATTTTTTCATACTATGCCTGGTTTTTGGACCATCGCTGTGAAACCAATCATGATTATTTAGTAAACCTTTGTGTGTACATGAGACTAGTAATCTAGTTGTTTCTTTGACAACTGTGGATTTATGTTATTTTTTTTCTTGGATATTGCAATAAAAAGTTTGACTCTTTCTCAAATAGGTTAAAGCTTGTTTTCGGACAATAATTTCTGAAACATTCATCTTGAGCAAGCTGTCCCGGCATTGAATCCTGCATTGTTGATACATTATGTTTC
>JAUELE010231000.1:0-12085 GCA_031471655.1 Diodora aspera | reverse complement strand
TTTTGTTGTCACCGTTGTATCCAAAAAGTGTCACCGTTTGGACCAAATATCTTTCCCCGTTTCGTCTAATTGTGACCCTTTCGTCCAATCGCATGTCATCGTTATGGCGTATCACCGTTTTAGCCAGTTCCATGTTTGCTGATACGTATACAAACTTCCGAATGCAGTGCGCAATGCGTGAGACAAATTAGCTCTTAATTAGCGTGATTTTTGGTGTAAAACATCGGAAACAAATACAGCACTGTATTATATTACTCTATCAACAGAAAGACAAGATCTGACATCGATTGGCGTACCTGCAACTTTGATTATGTCCCTTTAAGATGGAAACTGCTGTTAAAAATCAGCTTATTTTACGTCGCCTTTTGCCTCCTGAAAGGAGGCTACATCAGCGACGAATGAGATGGAAACTGCTGTACAAAAGTTATAGCCATTAGTTGCGTTTCTATTAGATGTAGACAGGATATTGCTGATTGTTTGGCTTTGTTCCAGGTTTGGCTATCCTGATGACACGTACTTATTCAGAGTCAAGGAAGAACTGGCCAGCAAAGGGGTCACAGAAGATCAGATTTAATTTAAACCTGATTAATTTAAAGATGACCAGAAATTCTTTAAAGTTGGACACGTGCTCTGAAACCCTAAAATAGGTCCAGTGGCCTCTGTGTGAAATAAATAAGATAAACTAAATCATAGATTGTAAAAGTGTATGCCTGATTAAATAATGCCGTATTCCCTTAGTCCTGGCAGATGCAGACAGGTGTATTTTCTAGTTTTAAAAAGCCAGTCTCATTCCAAACCTTTCGCTGAGGGTCTGGCGAAGAATGTGCTGTCGATTTTCGAATGCTTTCCAAATATGAGCCGAATGCATATAATTGAAGTGTAACGTTTCCGAACATTTACGAATATTTTCAAGATTCTGTCGGAAAGTTGAATGCATTGTTTCTTCTAGTTTTTCACAGGGGTGTCATAAAATAGATTCGGCCTTTCAAGAGGCAGTTTAATTGATAAATATGCTATATCTTTTGTGCATTATTCGTGGTATGTACATAATTTTATTGTTTTGTGAAAAGAAAACATTGAGTTTGACCACATATCCAACTTTAAGAATCTGGTTTTATACTGGACTTGCTCATAAATACAGTGTAGTTTCATGGCAGTATGAGGGGAGATAACTTTGTTGAAACTGTGATATGAGAAACAGTGCATGTGATGTACATCAGAGAGTTTCTTGAAACATTGTTAAATCAAGTGGCAATGATCTGTGATATAATTCAGCTTTGTAAAATCTTGATATCTGTTTTGCCAACAGCATGATTGTTTTTAAATCAAGTGTGATTACTTTGTTTCATAACAGCCATTATTCATCCAAGATAGTTCATGAAATGTGCAGCTGAGAAAAAGCACTACTCGATGTCATTGGTAACACAGGGGCTAGGAAATCCCATTGTCCGACACTCGTATCCAATTTTAAAAAAATAGTCAGGCAAGTAAAAGCGTTAATTCAACATGTCTGTGGTAAACCTGGCCAACTAACATTAATGGATTTAGAAAGGAGGGCAAGTAAGGTTGGAATTGGGCAAATAAAAATGCCACTCATACCTGCCTTTGAGCAAGTAAGTTTTTAGAGATTTCCTAGACCCTGTAACAGCCTAATTAGATTTGGTAGCTAAAATGTTTTGTATATTCCTGTGTGATCTTTAGAGTTACTTAGTGATATTCACAAGAGCAATCTCGATTCCGAATCTTTATTGATGGATGGTGGATGGATGGTGGATGGATGGGAGACTGAGGGACATGGCACCAATGCAAACTGCTGCTGGACAGGCTGGTCGCTGGTGGACAGAGCCACGGTGCTACATCCGGAGCAGCAAATGAAAATTAGTTTGGTAATCGCAGGAGACAATGCCACCAGTGTCAACTGTCAAGCCAGGTCAAGGTGCTGTGAAGTGCACTTTTACACGATGTAAGGCCTTGTTTTAACTGCTTAGACTGATTGCTCTCTATTGGACCCCACACCTAAGGGTTCCCTTTCCTTTTAAGCACCCCGTGGGGCTTCCGGGGAGTGACGTGGTGTCACTTGGATAGAATAGGGCCTCAGTAACCCAATGCTAGTCGTACAAGGCAACTAAAATGGGGATCTTTTGCTTTCTATTTCTTACTATCAATCCTGTGTTGTCCTTTTCCTGATGTGCCTCATGCACATCACATTGCGCTATGGCTACAATATTGCCCCCTGCAATGTAAAAATTCTTTCGCTCACTCACTCACTCCTTTTTAGCCACCTTCTAACATACTTTGTGGGGGAAGTAGCAGTTGTCACTGTCTGTTTGTTTGTTTGTTTGTTAGTTAGTCACAACTTTGTCCAGATGACTGCGGAGGGACTGTTTGACATAATAATCCATATAAAATTTGGCACACACACCAGTCGTGCCTAACAGATGTGCCGTCTGTTATTTTGAATATCTCTTTCATTATCATTATTGCAGTTTCAATGGAAACTGAAAGTTCATATGACAGGTCATGAGCATAAAACAGCAGTAGATAATGATGACTATGTTGACTTGCTTTACAGTGGTTCTGTGTCCTTTCTAGCTGCCAAATGAGCCTAGTCTGAGTCGGAAAGTCCGACAAAATGGTGCCCCACCTAAGTAGCTCCAATTTGGCTCCGCGGATTCTGAAACCAGCCCTGAAACTGTGGGTAGCGTAACACTCAACAAAGACCAGCAACCTCAATTCAAAACATAGCATGCATAAAATATTACAGTCCGTCCATTATATATGCGACTGACCGTTTGTGTTCCATGATTAAGGGTTTGCTTCAGATTTTGATGTCTGGTACACTGTTTTCTAGGTTTTGTTATCTCCCGCAGGGATATAATGCTGGGGGATATAGTCATGGGTGCGGGCGTCTGTCCGTCCATGAGCTTTTTTGTTTCCGGGCCAGAACTCTAAAACCGCTTGAGATATTTACACGAAACTTGGTAGGCAGTTAAACCACGTGATGAACTGGTTCCTTTTGCTAGTTTTTAATTTCTAAAATTTATAGTTTGCCCTTTGCCATAGAAACAAGTTGAACTTGGAAAATTTTTGGGTAGTCTTCGTTTCAGGGTCAGAAATCAAAAAATGCTTCAAGTAGTTACACGAAACTTGCTGTGTTAGCATTCGGCTGCCGGACTACATGTGACAATGTGGTTTGTTTGAAGATAAGCTTCTGGCCAAAGGTTCTTCTCACTATTTATATTTCATATATCCATTGCAAAGTTTGGACATATGTGATTTGTTTGTTAGCTTGACACAGGTCTTGAAAATCCTTAAATTTAGAGGCCTGTCTTGAAAAGTCTTGAATTTTAGTATCTGTCATGAAAAGTGTTGAAATTTAGCAATGAAGCTTTAGAAGTCTTGAATTTGTGCCTAACATGTTTACATATTTGAAAGAAAATATCTGCAGAAAGGTTTTACCTCGAGTTTTATAGTTATTATTCATCAAAACTATAAGTTGGGAACTGGGTTTTTTTCAGCCTGAATCTAAGTTTGGAGACTTGATAAAGATTTTATTCTTGTGATTGTGCCTTCCTTATTGTTTCATCAGGCCTAATCAAACTAACAATCTGTTAATTATTAATAGCTTGAAAAATAATGTAATCTAATGTATTATAATACTAAAAAGGTCCTAAATTAAGGAATATGGTTTGTATATATATATTATGCACAATAAAAGTTAAATCTGAAGAACAAAATCCTTTGTTCTTTTGTTTTCAACTAAATCACCTCTGAAAATGTGTAGTGTTATGCCCATTCTGGTTCAAACCAGTCCTGATTCAGTTTTGCACCAAGCCATCAAAGCCAAGATCTAGGGAAAGGCCTTTGACAGCAATGTCTAGTGACTGGACATCAATCTATGCTGGGCACTACTTCAAACAATCAGGATCTAATGAAAGGCCTTTGACAGCAGTGTCTATTGACTGGACATCAATCTAAGCTGTGCACTTCTTCAAACAATCAGGATCTAGGGAAAGGCCTTTGACAGCAGTGTCTAGTGACTGGACATCAATCTAAGCTGTGCACTACTTCAAACAATCAGGATCTAGTGAAAGGCCTTTGACAGCAGTGTCTAGTGACTGGACATCAATCTATGCTGTGCAATACTTCAAACAATCAGGATCTAGTGAAAGGCCTTTGACAGCAGTGTCTAGTGACTTGACATCAATCTATGCTGGGCACTTCTTCAAACAATCAGGATCTAGTGAAAGGCCTTTGACAGCAGTGTCTAGTGACTGGACATCAATCTATGCTGTGCACTACTTCAAACAATCAGGATCTAGTGAAAGGCCATGACAGCAATGTCTAGTGACTGGACATCAATCTATGCTGTGCACTACTTCAAACAATCAGGATCTAGTGAAAGGCCTTTGACAGCAGTGACTAGTGACTGGACATCAATCTATGCTGGGCACTTCTTCAAACAATCAGGATCTAGTGAAAGGCCTTTGGCAGCAGTGTCTAGTGACTGGACATCAATCTAAGCTGTGCACTACTTCAAACAATCAGCTTTCTCTTGAAACTGGGACCGTGCAAAAGAAGAAAATCATCAGTACTGGGTAGATGTTTTGCCATTTGAACCTGTTGTTCCAACCTTTATGAAGCCCTCTGAATGCATCTCAGGCAACATTATTATGAAAGGTCAAATTTAATTGGATAGTTTGAAAATGGTTTCATTCGAAATGAGGTTGGTCTAGGATGAAGTTCCAGTCACTTCCTGTTTCTGCCTGGATCAATTTTAATCAGTTTGGTTTATGCCTAGAGGGAGGGCAGGCAGAGGTTTTACAAGTCTCGAATGGGGGATGGGCCAGATATGCAGAAAGAACTCGTATCATTATGATATTACACACAATAAAACCTCTTAAGATTACTGTGACAATTACCAATCATGACAGTTAAAACTCAGTGCAAGTATGGTTGTTTATTCTCGTCTATATGCAAACATAATTATTCACGGCCATCGGACCAATGTCGTGTAGACAGAAGGCTGTGCTGCACTCATTACCATGCTGTAGGTAGTGTTCCTGAAAGCAGTATGTTACCAAGATGTAATTGTTGAGAAGCATCATTTCACCTTGACCCTAAAGCATTTAAAAGACGGTGTCACCTTGAGCAGTGGACATTGCTCGTAAATTGCCTCTGCACCCAGTTGACATTGGATACCTGGTCGTAAAATGATTTTAATTTGAAAGTTAACCTTCCAGAACAGGCAGCTTAGATTGAATACCTGCTGGGAAATTGAGAAATGTGGATTTACGTTGTTCCAATAACCCAGGATAATATTGTGTAGCGCTTTAAGCATGCACCTAGTGCTAGAAGCTTAGTGCCATAATTAAGCGATATGTATATATATTGTTATTACCTCATCCAGTTCCAGCTAGTCTTCCTCTAGCAATTCAACTGACTACCTATTCTACCACACACGCTGCAAATTCATGTTAGTCATGATTAATTTAAAGAAATCCTGTGTCATTCTTCAATATCTTTGTGGACAGAAAATTTACAATCACCGCCATTTTAAAAATACATGCATCGCAGGCAAATCCATGTTGCAGTGGGTTTAGACAACGTACCCGTCCCATCTTACTCTGGTACAACATTCATCTTGTGTTTGGGATCGGTCTGTTTATCATTGGGGAGGGTTGTGACGTGTTTTGACGACCCATCACATTATATATTGTATTTTCATTACTCATATATACGACCCCACCCCCATAATAAAATACCCATCCCTTGCCCGCTTTCTCCAGTGTAATTAAAATTAAATCATCTAACGTTTGGGTTTACTGATATGTCGCAATAGAAAATTTAACGCAGGGCCGTCCAGGTCACGTTCTGATCGATGACCCGGCCTTGACCAGGTGTCATGAACTTTAGAACAACCTAGCAACTGCCAATTTTAATCTGTATTCCGTGAATGTGATTGCATCGGATCCTTTATTCGACAATCAGTCGACGAGAGCGCGAGAGAATCAAAGTTTAATTATATTGCCGCTTTCTAGTTTACTTACGCATTCATGACTGGGTTGGTCGATATGACCTTGAAAAGAGATGTCTTGTTAATCCCAGCTTGTCCAAGGTCATCCATGCATTTTTTGCCTACAGCTCTGAAAAACGATGTCTTTAAATGCTTTAAACATGTATATTTTGTTAATTCAACAAAACAAACATTGGGTTGGGAGACTGTAAACGGAGCCGTTCCAGAAATCTTGAAAATGTTATCAAATTTCATTAAAGTACTGCCTTTCATACGATACCTTGAGTCTTTTTCAGGTTTCTTAGTTTCAGTTGCTATATCCAAGGGGTGCGCCCCGTGCAGGGCAAGCGGGGAGGAATACCCCTTCAAGGAAAATGTAATAAATTGTCAGGAAATAACTCAGAGAAAATGTGTTAATTTGGCTCGGCAAATGTTCGTCTTTAATATAATTTCTTTCCCTTTTTTACTTCTTTTCTTCACCTTGAAATAAGACATAGCCACGAACCAATGTGCTTAACCCACTGTGGGAAATTTCAATACCTTTGTCGCGGAATTCTTGGCGCCACCCCTGGCATCAAATAATCCGATTTGAAAAGATCCGACTTTGTTATGCTTTGGTGTTACAAGAAGAAATATTTGGCACCAGGGGTCTCCTGTTGGGGGTCCAAATTCGACCAGCCATAAGATGGGTATCCGACCCGCAAGAACTTCTTGTTCCATAGATGTTCTAATATTTGACATTATAATTCATTTTATGGAATTTCTCTGTGTATAAGCTTGAGCATTGTTTCTTTGTAATTGTCATTATTCTGTTTTGTTCTGAACCATATAACTCGTGCTGATTTCAAAGAAAAATATCTTAATACAACTTATTCATTCATTCAGTATATATTTATTTACCTATATATGACTGATTTATTCTATGGCCCGCTAAAATGTGTAAAATGTACGATATCGCTATCGTATTGAAAGGTTTGAAGACCCCTGTGTTGCACTATTGACCTTGTCAGTGTCCAGTGTAATATATTTACTCCCCCTTCTTGGAGGATAACAAGGATGATTCATCTGACTTGGTTGGTTACCTTCGTTGTCTGTCGTAGGGTGGTGGTGTTGTCCAGTTGTCATAGTTTGTTTCCAGGACATACCATCTACAGAGATCATAAAAACAAGAGTTAATCACTTTCCATTGGCTAAATGAAGGTAACTCAGGGAATTAACTCCTTGAGGATAATCTGGAGGTGTTTTATGCTCTTAACTACTACATAGCTAAGATAGGAGCGATGGAATAGTAGATTGGGGACCAAATCTCGGACAACTTGTCAGAGAAGGGATCTGGTAGCCAAGAAGACCCAGTCCTGGTCCTTTGTTACACTGGTTCTGGATGGGTCATTTCCCGAATAATAATACTTGTTGACGTGCGCTTACTGCCCAGCTGTAAGAAATATGATAAAAGCTTCTAGTTTGCAAGACTAAAGACGTTGTCCATTAAAATTGCTTTAAAATTGCTGCTTTTCACGCCTCAGTGATTTGAGTCCAGCTTTTTAAGTGAACCCACTTCATTTTTAATCGAGAAATAATGATAGGAATTGCAGATCCAGTTATTTGTATCATTGTGCATCATCAGATGTTATACACGCGTTAGCTATTTCTGAAAATGACAACACAAATAATATTTGTTTTATTCCATGTAATGAGTTTAAAATTTGTATAAACACTAGAACTCTTACTTTCCCAGTTGTAGATCAATATACATCTGATCGACAGCAGCAAAGCGGTCACGTGTGATGACCACGCCCTCTCCCTTATTCACACCTGTTCATTGTCATCATAATTTGTTAGACACACCATTACTTGTTACAGTACACTGCGTGGAATTAAATTAAGAGACATCACAATACGGTTAAAAACCGACCCTGGTTGGTTTTGCTCAAACACATTGACACAAACATGAAACCATGCCGGTTTTAGCCAGATTGGAAACACCCAGTGGAAAGAGCTATCGAAGCCGTTAAATTAAAAGCCAGTCAGAACTAATGAAATTTGACTAACTGCAGTCTCTGGTGTTTTTATTTTTTCTCATCCTCGAAATCCAGGGTATAAATAAATGACTCTCATAATTATTATACCCTTGAATCACTCCTATTCATGACGATCGTATCGGAGCGGGGGTTTTGACCAATCAGTGAAGCTTCCATAGCAAAAGTTTGCGTCCAATCATGTGACGAGTCTTTCCTAACATTCGGCAAAGCAATGACGTTATGTGTCTAGATTTATCAAGAGTTATTTCTCGTGCAGTGAATGCGACATTTCATTGGTTGTCTATATTCAGCAGATTTGGATTTTCCACACACACAACGACTGTGGTAAATAGGAGTACATTCGGGGTAGAAAGACGGACGCTGGCGAAGTCATTATACCCTGGATTTCGAGGATCATTTTCTCTGTGACCTGTAACGTTTTCAGGATTCATACAGATTTACTGAGTTATTGGACTGAGCCTTTCGTCCCGGCCTTTAGCTGTTCCTAGATTTGCAACCTTAATAGATTTGCCAAGTCTTTTACGCGAATAGATATATTAGGAACAGACTGGCAGACCTCCCCATCCTCGATTTTGGCATATTACTGGATCCACCTCTGTACGAACAACATATCCCTTCCCTCTTGGATTTCACAGCGCTTAGACATCGTTCTGTTCTGCCTCGGGGTCGTTTTAACATAAACACCAGAGCTTTGTCTTTTGTTTCGTGAAAAGGATTTAAAGCAATAACGGGTGCGCGCTAACGAAGGTAGGTATCTGTAAGTGTAATGTTTCTTACCCCCAACAATATAGTATACAGGTGCGTGGATTGGCGTCTCCGAGAGCTTGTCAACTGCGTCGTCAAAGTTAGGCGACTCATCGAGGACCTGATCAGTTTGAACATCATATTACTAATTTACTACTGTGTATTATGTCTTTCCATCCTCGAACTCCAGGGTATAATGACACAGCCAACGGTCATTTACCCTGGAATCACTCCTATTCACGACGATCGTCTCGAGGCGGGCGTTTGGACCAAACAGTGAAGCTTCCAAAGCAAAAGCTTGCGTTCAATCATGTGGCGCTTCTCTCCCAACACTCGGCGAAGTAAGGACGTTATGTACTTAAATTTATCAAGAGTTACTTCCCGTGCAGTGAATGCAAAATTTCATTGGTTGTCTCTATTTAGCAGATTTGGACTTTCCATACACACAAAACGACCATTGTGAATAGGAGTACATCCAGGGTGTATGGTCGTTGGCGGTGTCATACCCCGGATTTCGAGGATGATGTTTCCCACAAAATTAACAATTTCACGAACATTTTCCTTCGTTTATGCTAGTTCTCCATCCGTATAGGGCTCATAAAAGGTAATTTGTGATAAACTACTTGTAAGGTTCAATTGACATCAAAAGGCAAGTTCATTATTTGTGTATGCATGAATTAAATACTAACATGTGAATGACATGTGATACCACAGTATTGCAGAAACAGATAGCCTACCTGCCGGAGCAAGAAACTAACGAAAGACGTCTTCTTGTCCAAAATGGCCATCAGGATGTTCTGCCACCAGAAGCCAACGTGCACTTGGAGTAAATAGAAAGTTTAACAATACAAAATAGAAACTATTAGTTAGATCTATTAGTTAGATGGGAATCATATTATTTTAGTATGGACTTGAAAAATTAGCATTGAACATTCAGACGTGCTAACGTGCAGAAAGAAATGAACCCTTATGACGAAGTTTGTACAGGCCGCGACTGGTCGACCGTCTACTAGTGTATGACCATTTTAGAAACTGACTTGGAGACTGTTTAGTCAGGACATTAAGGTAACTGATTTAATACAGAAGAACATACTACTCATCTAGGAATACATTTGTGTCCTACATAATCATAATTGAGGCAGACCTAGCAGTTATGTCCCATGGACAGAATATAACCCTTACCATGGTTTCCCATGGACAGAATATAACCCTTACCATGGTGTCCCATTGGCAGAATATAACCCTTACCATAGTGTCCAATGGACAGAATATAACCCTCACCATGGTGTCCCATGGACAGAATATAATCCTTACCATGGTTTCCCATGGACAGAATATAACCCTTACCATGGTGTCCAATGGACAGAATATAACCCTCACCATGGTTTTCCATGGACAGAATATAACCCTTACCATGGTGTCCAATGGACAGAATATCACCCTTACCATAGTGTCCCATGGACAGAATATAACCATTACCAGAGTGTCCCATGGACAGAATATAACCCTTGCCATGGTGTCCAATTCACCCTTACCATAGTGTCCCATGGACAGAATATAACCATTACAAGAGTGTCTCATGGACAGAATATAACCCTTACCATGATGTCCCATGGACAGAATATAACCCTTACCATGGTGTCCCATGGACAACATATAACCCTTACCATAATGTCCCATGGACAGAATATAACCCGTACCATGGTTTCCCATGGGCAGAATATAACCCTTACCATGGTGTCAAATGGACAGAATATCACTCTAACCATAGTGTCCCATGGACAGAATATAACCATTACCATGATGTCCCATTGGCAGAATATAACTCTTACCAGAGTGTCCCATGGAAAGAATATCACCGTCACCATGATGTTCCATGGACAGAATATAACCCTTACCAGAGTGTCCCATGGAAAGAATATCACCGTCACCATGATGTCTCATGGACATAATGTAACTCTTACCAGAGTGTCCCATGGAAAGAATATCACCGTCACCATGATCTCCCATGGACAGAATATAACTCTTACCATGATGTCCCATGGACAGAATACAACCCTCACCATGATGTCCCATGGACAGAATATAACCCTTACCATGATGTCCCATGGACAGAATATAACCCTTACCATGATGTCCCATGGATAGAATATAACCCTTACCATGATGTCCCATGGACAGAATATAACCCTCACCAGGATGTCCCATGGACAGAATATAACCCTTACCAGATAGTCTCATGGACAGAATATAACCCTCACCATGGTTTCCCATGGACAGAATATAACACTCACCATGATGTCCCATGGACAGAACATAACCCTCACCATGATGTCCCATGGACAGAATATAACCCTTACCATGGCTTCCCATGGACAATATAACCCTCACCATGGTTTCCCATTGACAGAATATAACCCACACCATGATGTCCCATGGACAGAATATAACCCTTATCATGGTTTCCCATGGACAGAATATAACCCTCACCATGGTTTCCCATGGACGGAATATAACCCTCACCATGATGTCCCATGGACAGAATATAATCCTCACCATGATGTCCCATGGACAGAATATAACCATTACCAGAGTTACCCATGAAAAGAACACAACCCTTACCATGAAGTCCCATGGACAGAATATAACCCTTACCATGGTGTCCTCTCTGGTCGACGGTGACAGTGAAGCCGTTCGGACGTTGTCCAGACACGAGACCTACGTAACCAGCGTATGTTGTACCAGTGTACGCCGTCTGAAGTAGATATATACATTCATGTAATAAGGACAAATACAATTATTTTCTTGTAATGATGTATTTTTATTTATTCTCTATTTCGAAAATATTGAACGAGGGAGGGAAGGTATTTATAATAATAATTATCATTTTTGGATAAAACAGCAACTGTAATCAATTTATTCTGCTCTGGAATTCTTTCAAAAATGACTTGTATGACAAATACATCTGTAATACCAATTTTAGATGTCATAATTAGGACAACCGACGGGACAAACAAAAGATTTCGTTGGAATCAGCTCCTCATCAATATCGTTGAATTCGTTATACACTCTCTCAAAAAAGAAGCGCAACCCCATATTTTCAAGATGTTTATCTCAATATTCAAGTTATTATATCACATTTATTATTGAAGACAACAATATGAAATTTGGCATGGTGGCAGTACAGTTATGCAAGTTTAAGTCCAGATTTCGACAGTTCTCTCACTAAGATTGACTTGACGCAAGGGGGCGTCTTTCTCAGTACCTCGTATGAGCGCCACGAGCT
>JAUELE010230999.1:0-20903 GCA_031471655.1 Diodora aspera | reverse complement strand
GTCATAATCTTATCTCTCTTCAAATCAATAAAAGAGGTACAATTGAGCTTTAACATTGAGAGAGTGATTTTGGATTAAATAATTAAACATAGCTTTCAGCAATCTTGGATTCACATTACCACAGTGTCAAACATTGCATTGGTGTCATATTTCCGGTAGAAAAACAGAGAGATGCACAGATGAGATTCGAATTGGAATCCAGCTTGACAGCTTATTTAGCTAATCCCATTTCAAAAAGCCAAAGTATGAAAGAATAAACGTTTTTAAGTGGATGAGTGTTTTTTGAGTTTACATGGTTTTCAGCAGTCTTTCAGCCCCATCATCATGGTGTACCAACATCAGATCGATGTCAGGGGTCAATCTTTGGGCTGAAATAGAGGTACCCACAGGGGATTCGAACCCATGACCACCACGTTTGATAGATTACAGGGCCAGCACGCTAACCACTGCACTATCCCAAAATGTCTAAATATAAAACTACTTTTATCTGTGTGTAATCTGGGAGCTCAGTGAAGGCAACATTTGATACAATGTCTGTCTGAAATCATTTTAACAAAATTCCTCAGATACAAACTGCCATATCACCAACTCCACTTTTACTTTCAACAATAGCTGTCTGTCAAGGTCACTGTGACATTTTTCTTCCGAGATACTGGCATCCTGAAGTCTATCGCTAGCTTGCGACTGACGTTCCAAATTTCCTGAGCTTCTGCACTCGGATTCAATATTGGGTGAGAAGCGTTTCTTCAGCGAATTTTGTTAAAAGTCTAACAAAATATTCGTTGTTTTTAAAATCATTACATGAACACATAACCTTAGTGCAGAGTTCATTCCTGTAACCCCTTACTTCCACCATTAATGCGTACATTGTTGTATTTTTATTAAGTAAAACTTGACTCTTCTTGACGACATATAAAGCTCCCCTTATTCTTGATAATGACAAATGACAACTCTTTGTATATATAGTGGGTGAATTTACAAAATGTCGTAGGTCCACTTTGTAACGTTTTACAGGAGAAGGAAAAACTTTCATGTTTTTTCATTATTTGTAATTTCAAGATAACACTTCACCAAACAACAAATTGACATAGGATTTATCATAATTTATCTCAGTGTTTATGCTGCTTTGTCAGCTTCTACTATACTATACTATACTATACTATACTATACTGTGTATTAATAAAGATACACAAGTTGGTTTCACTTCCAAATATTGGACTACAATGGCTCATTTTCATGTGGATCTTGCTTTGGTCAAGTGAAGAACGATTAGATGACACCCAATACAGGTTTACACCACCATTAAATATATCATTATACACTTTATAAACTCAACTGTCACTGGATACTGCTGAATCGGCAACGTTCAGAAACGTTAAGAAACACGGACACCATTGTTAGCCAGAATATTTCCTCTTGACAAGATAACACTAGATGAAATAGTCTGACACAAAATCAACATCTGCAGTAATGTTCTTAAGCCTGAAGACCCATCTAACCTGTTGTTCCAATTCAAAAGCAAATACTTGCTCATTGTTAATTTTTTCCAAATTCTCTTTCGGCTTCTCTTCACCTTCCACTGGTCTGGTTTTTCCTGACGATGTTTCAGTGAAGAATACCAAAAATGTTTGATCTAACTGATGAGAAATTCAAACCATGAAAGCTCCGCTTCTATAATAAACAATGTCAATTCATTTGCTTACTTTAAATAACAGCATCTCATTTCCTGTCTGATCTGTTCCTGTTCCGTCTGATTTCGTTAGGTAAGCATAACATTTCCTTCATGATGTTTCTGCATGAACCCTTTCACAGAGAGGACCTTGTTCGTACCTTAGTTAATCTAAATCTTATTGTTCTTTGATTTTATTGTTCGATAGCCTTTTTATTCCATCTTTGAGGTCGAGCGAGTGATTTCAGATTTGATATGGGTTTTGGCCATCTTTTGGTCATATCACCAAGGTTTTAAGCCGACTGGCAAGACTGTTTACAATTAGACCCCAAGCTAAGATAGTCTTTCCCTTTTTTTTTGCTTTCTCTTGCCTTTCTTTTAGCTTCCAACTGCATCCCGCCGAAGTAGCCTCCAATTGGGCCCTGTCATTCATAAAGCAGCCCTGCACATCAAGCCCAAGGTGGCTACATCACACTAGTACAGCAGAAAGATTGTTACCACACAGGACTCAAGTCCATGACCAGCAAGCCTGGCTGACTCTAGGGTGAGTGTAACAAACCTCCTGGAGAAATGAAACTGACAGGTCCCTGGCCCATTATAGGCGGATTCAGAGCCCTCCCCTCCTCCACCCCCACCCTTTGAAAATCATATATATGGGTATGGGTGTATTGACATCTCCCCCCTCAAACTGAAATTGTGTGGTCTGGACCCCTGAGTCCATCTATGTAGGTGTAGTGAAGTAACTCTCCCCTCAACCTCCCATGACACAGGACTTTTATACCCTGGCCCCTGTCCTTTGAAAAATACCGATCCACATATGCCCACTGAGTTGTTTCTATGACAAGTATGAAGTTACTTGTGACCTAGTCCTTCACTCTGACAGTCAAACTTCCATCAATGACTCTATCTTTACCCTAAGGTTCAATACATTCTCACAGTGATCAACCACAGGTGGAGTTGAGTTGATGTTATACGTTGATAGGGCAATATTTAAGTCATAACATGTGATGTACAAGTTGCACACCGAGGTAGAAAACAGTTCATAAAAGAGATCAATAGAAAGAACAGAAAGAGAGGAATAGATTTTAGTGGCCTTGTACGACAAGCATTGGGTTACTGGGAGCCTGTTCTATCTCAGTAACACCACGTCACCCGGATTCAAACCCGGTAAATTCCTCTCACCCAACAGGCCATTACATTCCAATATTATTGTGACTGACAAATAAGCTACATTTGATCTCTTAAACCAGTTTTTGTCATTGCCACCGAGTCATGAAGCACTAAATTTATCTTCAAGTAAGTCACACGCTACTTAACAAATCGTTTAGGAATGTCGCTGAGCATGACAACAAAGAGAAACCAGATCCGCCTGAGACGAAAATACAGATAAAGTAATTACCCCTAATTCAACATTCAGACAATATTATCAGGCCATCACCACTGTATCAAATCAAACATGAACACCCACTACTGTCTTCCTACCACTGATATCATACGAAAGGAATTCAGGCATTATACTGTCTGCTGGGCAACTGCTAATACAAACAAAGACACATGCCCTTTTTCCCTTATCAGAGAATATGATAATTGTAGAGTCTACTCTCTGTAAATGATTGTAATGTCTAAAACTGTATACATTATTTACATAGTAGCTAAGTGGAGCCAGCTTCTCTCAAAAGTTCACCACAATGAAAGTGAATGTTTGGGATCACTGTATCTATAAATAGATGTCAGCAAAGTCATCGAAGTATTTACGAGTTTGCAAAGATGGGTGTTTTCCTCCAGATATATTTCGTGATCCCTTGAACAAAAGGCTTTTTATTTATTCATGTATTTATCTCTTTATCCACTCATTTATTCTCATTTTTATTTATCCACCCATTTAGTTATCCATTCATTCATTTATATATTAATTTACAAAAATATTTAATTAATTAATGCATTCATACAATCAATTTAATTATCCATTCACTCATTCATTCATTATTTAATTTTGATTAAAATATATAACTATTAGGGAAAAAGCAAATAGATAAAGTTGAACCCTCTAAAAATAACACAAATATGTAATTTTCAAGTTAATTCATTAATTAAATAGATTAGATGTTTTCAGTGTTCAAACTCAGCTACTTCATTCTCAATGATGATGGATGTATACAAGGTTGTCAATCCAATTGTGTCTAATGTAACAAACTGGACATGTCGAATTGAGCCTCACGATTTTCCCAGGTTTCGATTACAATTATAACTTCTTGAAATTTACTCCAAAGAGGACAATGTTTGCCGAAGGATGACAGCTGCTCCAGTGACCAATGAGGGCGAGGATATCTCACACAGGTGAAAGCAAATCTGTTGGTCACAACATACATGAATTTGTATGACCCTTTGATCCAGCCTACATACCTGGGCGAGTCTCTCGTTACAGGTGAAATAGACCATATAAATCTAAGGTCTATCACATGTATGACATACCACTGTCTGTATAGAGCTGAGGAAATACCTCCTTGTTTCCTTTATTGTCCAATGAGGCTATTAAAGTCGCCACTTGACAAATGTTGACCAATAGGTAGTGTTCGTTTGTGCACCACAAAGACGCACTCTCCCAGTAAACTAATTGTTGACCATGTCAAGAATAACCTGGACCATAGGAGGGCCGTTAGGGGGCCGGGAAATAAATAACAAACCAAACAATTTACAGGTGTTTGAGGAAATGTTTGGCAAGCGTGTTTGTCCATGTCAGACAAATCTGTAACACAGAGTCAGGATCATCAACATTACAGATAAAAACGGTAATTGTGGCAGCATCGTGTATGTAATCTTGGATAATGACGACAACCTTGAGGATACTTTGAAGACTCCGGTTACTTCATACCACATCATCGATGTATTGGGAGAGGGAGACTTGCTTGGGAATTCAAAAAAGATTTTCATTCTAAATATTAAAAATATAAGTCTATAAATGTTTTTTACAGGTAAATATATATAAATATATTTGACTGACAGAGCAACTGTATCCATGAGTAGGTCAGTGAATGAGAAATGAGGTAGTTTATTTATAACTATTACCATAATTTTTGTCATGTAATTTAGTTGAGTTGAGCTGGGATGATGTTTTACATTGCAAGGGCAATATTTCAGCCATAACGCAAATTGATGTGCAAGGTGCACACCGAGCAAAAAGACAGTCCATAAAAGGGATCTATAGAAAGGAAAGTGAAAGCAAAAGATGCCCATTTCAGTTGCTTTGAATGACAAGCATTGGGTTACTGTGACCCGACTCTATCTCAATGACACCACATCACTTCCTGGAAGCCCCATGGGGTTCATGTAAGCTGGAGTGAATGACAGTATGTGTGCATTAGTCAGTATGGCAAGTATTTACAGTTTCGTTCATAAATGAGTGAGTAGAGAAGAAAAGCAAACCTACTAGAGAGTGAGATATTTTGGTTTTAATGTCGTGTTTGCCAATCTTTTAGCCCTATCACCACAATGTCCCCAACATCACACCAGTGTCAGTGTACAATCTCCCAGCTGAAAGACATACACCCGGCTGGGATTCGAACCCTTAACTGCCAATCTAGCACATTACTGCCTTATCTCACATCCTTGTGTTGGAAACATAAGAATGAGGGAGAGTAAGTGAGTTAAGTGAAGATGATGGTTTACATTGCAAGGGCAATATTTTAGCCAGAACGTAACCTGGTGTGAACGTGGAACATCAAACGAAAAGACAATTCATAATTGATGGAAAGTAAAAGCAAAAGATCTCCATTCTATCTAAGGGACACCAAGCCACTCTCTGGAATCCCAATGGGATTGGGAGAGAGTAAGATGTTGTGGGATCATATTTCAGCCACAGCATGATGATTAAAATAAAAGAAATGTAAGTGAGAGAGAGAGCAGAATGATACTGAACACTGAATTGGGCAATATTTCACCAACAAAGGAACAAGACACTTGCATTTAATTGCTTCTGTCATGACAAGAATTTTAAAATTTATATACAGACTTAGTCATAATATACAGTTTACAAGAACTGAAACAAAACATTTCAGAGCCCAGCAAGAAATATCCGGTAAATACAAACATTTTCTCAAGAAAAAGTCTTGTCTGAGAGAGTATCCCAAGTATGCTCATCATAGAAGCCAATCTGTTTCAGACATCTTGGGTTGTATACTCCCTAGGGAGTTGAGAAAGGTTGTCGATTGTACATGGCTCCAATGACCAGGGTAATAATGCGGAGAGCTATGATCAGGGACCGAGTGAATGGATTCAGAGCTGTTTAAGTCTTCTCATTATTATTATTATCATTATTATTATTATTATTATCAATACTGAAATGACTTTCAAGCTGATTCTGATGATAAACCTGAAACATATGCTAAATGCTAACATTACTAAATAAGGGAAAGCACCGATAACAATCCACCAATCAGTGACAAGAATCGGCCCACATACTCACCGAGCATGGAATGTGTGTAGGCAAGCAAGACAAACGTGTCATCAATACTTTAAATCAATTTCTACGCCCACTGGGGAAATCCTGACCTATATACAATTACAATGACTCACCTGTCACACACATTACAGCTTACTTTTGTTTTACCTGTGCTGTCATACTCAGTTACTGATTATATCATAAAGTTGGTAGTTTTTCACAATTTCCGGCTTCATATGACCAACTATCAGAGTAGTTCCATACACTTCACTCCTGAATTCATACAATAGTTTTGGTTTATATTTCTGGATGATGTGATCCTGAGTCAAAAGGATTTATAGTGATCATTACAAAACTTTGACTCCTATTTCATGTTTTAGACATGGCAGTGATACAACTACATGTAATTCATGTATCAGCTTTGCATTTATTGCTGAACATCCTCTAACCCGAAATTGGTTTTTAATGAGTTTATATATTTCACACTAGATGTGAAATCAGGACTAGCAAATAAGCAATAATTACTTGCTGAACCAGGTACAAAGTTGTGATGTAATGACAATTTACAAAAGAGTCCAAAGTGTACAATCCTCTGAGCAAAGTTGAGAAACTGCATCTTCTTATATGCATGGAATAACATTTACAATCTTTGTTCTTCCCTTAATTATAATTGTCTTAATACTATTTCTTTTTTACTTTCTTTACCAAGATAATATCAAGTTTATGATAGCATAAAATAGCAATAAGAAACTATGTCCCCCCTACCCCCTTAAAAACAAGAAGTTTATGATAGCTTTTAATTCATTTGTTTTCACATGAAAGGATACAGTCTTGGTAGTTTCACTTAAATTATTATTACATGTATTATTATCATTATTATTATTGTTATGTCTCTTCAATCTTTGCATGCGATGGTTGTTTAGTTTAAATTATTATTATTATTATTATTATTATTATGTCTCTTCAATCTTTGCATGCGATAGTTGTTTAGTTTAAATTATTCCTACACTTAGTAAAGTTTATTAGATCTGTATTTGAACCAGCATTCAATGTCATATTTCAAACGGCTTCCTATACCCCCTGCTGGGGTAAATTTCCCGGGTTAATTGTTTGATCATTTCCTCAGCCTTTGTCTAACCCAGTGTTACAGTCCTGCCAAGAGTTCAGGAGAAACCAAACCCTGGTAGGTCTACAAACACATACCCCCTGGGTAACCCAGAATATACTTTCTTATCTTCCAGATCATAGAGTCTTTGCTTAATGAACCAATGAGAGACCTTGCCCTGCTGAGATCAAAGTGGCTGTGAACTGGGCACAAGCACATGGTAACCTTTTGTAAGGCAAATATAACCTTACTACCTGGCTAAACACTCTTAAACACCCCAGCAAAATAAGAAAACAAACATGGCGGTGTTAACTTGTGTGTTCAGTCAACTGCCAACATGCCAAGTGTCAGCTTGGCCCATATGAGTTATTTCAATTCAGACTTTCTGGCACAAGTCTGTAGGTTATTTTAAATCATTCATAAACTTCATGTAGTTAATCAATACTGTTTTAATGAGTGCCCAACAGAACAAAGGATGATGTTCTGTTAGTTGCAGTGAACCGAGTTGAACAAGCGCATCATTCAATACAGCAGTGCCATATGTGTTGTAGCGTAAAAATTAGCATATGAAATATTCAGTTTTTATATCATGGCACTTTTCTTTTCCTTGAAGAGACTGCCAGCCTAGACATGCTTAACTCTTTGCCTCCGGAATAGGTTTTTCACATATTGATCTATTTAGATGGAATATCCTTGTAGAAAATGTACATTTTTTTACAATATAACTTAACTCTTTACAGGGGAAATTACTCTTTGCCTCCGGCAAGCCGCTTACAGCGGCGCGGCCGTTTTGATTGGTCGGATTCACAAAGCTATGACAAATAAGGGGATTTTCCCCAGGTTCATAGACGATGACATAGACGATGACGTATACAAGCCGCTGTCAACGGCTTTTCGGGTAAAGTGATCAAAACGGCAAAGAGTTAATTTGAGCGAGACTGACTCTGAGAAAAAATCCACATCCCTTGGACGGGACTACAAGGGGTGTTACTGCAACAAATCTGAGCTGAGTTAAAACCTGTTTACATTGCAAGGGCAATATTTCAGCCATAATGCAACATGATATGCAAGGTGAACACCGAGGGAAACGACAGTTAATGAACAGGATTGGCAGAAAGAAAAGTGAAAGCAAAATATATTTAGTTGCCTTTTACGACAATCATTGGGTTACTGAGACCCCATTCTATCTCGGTATTACCACGCCACTAATGAACATAAAAAACTCAATTACATGACAGTGACTGGATTTCCAACTTCTTTATTGAAAAAGAAATGACGTTTCGGTGCCATTAGGAGGCATATGTGTAACCAAATTAGCAGACAGGTAAAGATATACAGTAGAAATAACAAAACAAAGATAGCAGGTGAAGATGGAGTATATAGTGAGTGATTGAGTCATTTGTGGTTTTATGTGATTTTCAGCAATCTTTCAGCCACATCACCATGGTCTCACCAACATCACGTCGGTGTCAGGGCTCCTGACTCTCCGGGCTGACAGAGAGGTGTGTGGGCGAGACTCGAACCACAACTGCCAAGGCTGGCAGATTGCTAGGTCGACACGCTAACCACTGCGTCATCCCATGCCCACGGAGTATATAGTGATTAACTATGTATGATGTGAAAACAGAGTGGAGATGGTGCAAGAAACGTTGTTCTTCTTTATAAAAAAAAGATGTTGAAAATCCATGAAGTTTCTCTCATGTAGTTGAACACAGAATTTCCTTCAAGCTTCATTGTTTTGCATATATAAATGTCTGTCCAGTCAATCACCATCATATCTGTCTGACAATCTTTCCTCATATGCTCCTGAAAGATCACTGCAGTCTCGGAATAGAAATCTATTAGTCGTTCCAAAGACCAATTACATTGCACTATGGGCAATGCTAATTTTTCTATGCTGCTTCTAAAGCTTGGAACAGCTTGCCCTTGTTTGAGAGACTGTCATGACATGACCAAATTCAAAAATGGATCCAAAGACTCATTTCTTCTCTCTGGCATACAGGGTGTAACAGACTTTTCAATTATCTCTCACTCTACCTTGTACATAGACTTCTCTGCTACCTCAACTTCTAAAATTCCCATCAAGCAAGATCAAACCTAAACTTAAATGTCAAACAATTGCATGTACTATCATACAGTTTCTGAGAAGTTAAACATGCAATCCAGGGGAGTCTTGCAGCACAAAGTTTTGTCCCATAAATTTACCTCCAACAAGAGTTCAATCAATTACCTTAAATTACTTAATCTGGGCTTCCACACACTTGGGGTCCCTGGGGGTTTCTGGAATAGGTCATAAGTTACCCAAGATCCCTGTAATTAGACTACATGAGCCCTTAACAGATGTGGCACACACTTATCTCTCACGGCCTCCAGGCACAGCTATTGTGACTGGTCTGTCATCATCACCTAACACCTGGAAAGTGTCAGAGCCTCTTACAGGAGGCTTGTGGACACCCACTTGATTCTTTGAGAGATTGTAACCACTTCAGTGTAATTACAACATCAGAGATCAACCTCTGATTCTTGGAGAGATTGTAACCACTTCAGTGTAATTACAACATCAGAGATCAACCTCTGATTCTTGACATAAAGATTTCAAAATCACACCTATCATTATCGTCTGTCTTAATAATGACAGTACTTCAAAGTATTTGAGGGTTTTTACTTAACTCTGCTTTAAAACTGAATTTGGGTTCTAGAATTTTTCTAAGTGTCTTTGATCATATTAAATTAGTTTAAGTTTGAAATCAGTAGAGTTTGGTTTGTATTGCATGGCAAAATCTTTTTTTCATAATGTACATAGCATGTGTGCCGAGGAATGATAGCTTGCAAAGAGATTAGTAAACAATGAAGCACAATCTACAGATTTTCATTTAAAACTATGACAACCATTATAGATGGGAAGTGAGGAAGTGGGCAATATTTTCGTCCTCATAATTTATGTTGACGATATTATTAAATAAAAAATATGTCTGTTTCATTTTTTTTATAACTCATTTTGGAGGTACATTATGGTTAATATCTCTCATCCTGATACATAGTTTTCATTTTAGGCCAATACCCTCTTAATCGTTACCTCCATTAGTCACGAGTTATGTCCCCTAGTAATGCTTTAATCTATCTCAACTCATAAAGCTGCAGGACTTCAGTGCAGAAATAGCCATAAAATTCTAATATAAATTCCTGGTAATTGTAACAGCAAGAACAAATGACCATCAGAATGACCAGTGGGCATAAAAAGAGCCAATGAGCCTTGACCATCAGCAAATTAGGTAGGGCAAAGTCCTCATTCAATCAGGTCCTAAAAGCAATATCCAGCTGGAGAAAGAACTGGGGAAGTTATGTGGTAGTACTGTGAATGGCATAATGTGGTGATCATTTGCACAACAAAGAGATGCTGGACTCCAAAGTGGCACATGCTGAAAGGGTTTACCGGGCTGAGTGAACTATCATTATTTGATGATGTTTCTACAATGGTGATTTGTTGCCCAACATTAAGGGTCATTTGTCTCTTCAAACAGGCTGATCGCCTGTTTGGTACCTCAAGGAAAGAAATATGGCTTGGAAAGTGATCATTGCTTAACACCTCTTTTTGCCATGACCTAGATTGTGGGTCAGGGCGCTCCATGGTTATTTCAAATTTGGTGATCCGTGAATCCAAACTGTGTAATCAGCTCTAGCAATAACAGGTCACCTCGACCATGAAATTACAGTGTGGGCATTTTCCTGTTTTTCCTGGGTATTGACACACATGTTGTTTTAAACACATCCAAAGTAAATATTGAAAAATTACAAAACATGCATTGACAGTTTACAATGCATCAATGTTTCTTACTATTGGGGGTACTGACTGTCTACAATGTACTGTACTGTTTGAGCAGTGTAAATTGCCCATATCTATTGCTGACTTCCTCCTACAGATGCTAGCTCAAATCCTGTATAAGACTCATCCTAACACCAATAGATTTAACAGCATATTGCAATTCTTTAAGTCTTAGATTCCAGCTAATTTGTATTTGATTTACATTTTTAAAATCTTTTAAAAACAACCCCTTTGTGCAATATACATGTACTATTTAAACAAATGCAACAATGAGGCTATGTTGATTAACCTGAGATAGCCAGAGCAGAATATATATTCTCCACACACAGAATTTACAAAATTTAATTTTACAAATACTATTTCAGAAATATTTATTTAACTCGCAGTCAAAAATCATATGTATTTTTGGTAACAAATATTTAAATGCTTAACAACATCATATATAAAAGGATATGTTTTAGATCCTGAACAAAGTTCAGTCAGGATCAACTAGAATCTATTTAGTTAAAAGTCAGCTTATTTAACGTCGGCTTTTGCCTCCCGAAGGGAGGCTATATCGCCGACAATACTAGAATCTATAGAGCAGGATCACTAGGATTCAGTGGAAGTTCATTAGCTGTTGAAAGCAGGATCATGCTTGTCACATGGTATTTGTCATCGTAACAGACATCTTCAAACAGGATCCTGATAATGTTACAACAATTTCTATAGTGCAATATTTTCCACATTTCAATTCAAAGCCTTAGAATTATAATACCTTATAGGAAGGATTTAAGGTTTGACTTTATCCAAACCACACTATTTAAGCATTCACATCTGGTAAAAACAAATTCCTAAATTGTTAAGTAAATCATGTAAAATGTCTCAAAGTAAAACTGTACTTTCTCCCCCATTTTTGGCTATATTAAGCCGGAGTTTCTACAAACAAACTTGTGTATTTGTGACCTCCATGATACATAACCTCACTGCAGGATTTTAATGCCACATAATGAATGCATGGAAATCCTGTGCGCAGAGCAAATACATGCGGAATACCTGCATCAAAAAACAGCACAGTCAGGTTTTGATAAGAGTCACCTTGTCACAATATCTTTAAGCCTGTGTAGAAATTTGAACCAATAAGATAAAAGGACAGGATGAAAGACGATTGGGAGGAATATTTCACAACTCGGTTTGAAATGTTTTCGCGAATGCAGGATTGTCTTAGCGTGGCACTTCCACGTTCTACAAGGACACAGGATGAGAGAAGATTCTTGACGTCATGTCTGGACCACCTTCATCTCCATCCAGCACCATCTGCTAGGGTCAAGGTCAATTCTTTCCTTTCCGTCAAAACTAATATTTTTCAGGTTATGAACCAAGTTATTAATTGTAAATGAGTTACTCTTGTCAGAATTAGGATCAAGGATAACCTATCTGAATCAAAACTGAGACATATTGTTATGTTGTTTCCACAAAAAAATAAAAAATTGTATAATTATTGTTCAATATAATTTATTTTAATTTATGTTATTCAGCTGTATACACTGAATAGGCTTTCAAAAATAGTATCATAGAAGATTCACATTTGATGTTGCAGGGCTCAATCCTTTTAAGATCCTTTCAAAGGATCCACCCAAAAGAAGATACAAAGGCTGAGATCTATTGACGAGCAAAAGATATTAATTTGGGTCTGTTATTACAACTAGTTATTAATTTACCAGTGCTCCATTCCTATCGGTCACTCTAACTTCCTCCTTTTTTCAAGCTGGATCTGACCCTTCAGCTGGTATGGGTTATGCAATGTATGTAAAGGATTTAGGACAATTCATTTTTAAACATTTCAACATCATATTTTATATTTCTGATGTTTTTTAATCTTTTTTTTAATAAAGTTGCTTTTTCGAAAAAAATTTACTGTCAAAAATAGTAAATTCTGCAAAGATAAATGTCAAACAAGGATATGCAAAGCAATACGACAATGTCTTAAGAAATTCCACTTTTAAAGCATGAAAATTATAATCATAATAACAAAGAAACCTTGGAACTTATTCTGAAGGACAGAAAGATTATAAAATGTAAACAATATTTTAAAGGGAGGGTTTCTGAACACAAACTTTTCAGACAGGTTTCTGTGGAAGAAAATCTATGAGTTCATAATGCCAGGTGACACAATGGTGGGAATGTTTGACTTTGACTTTTTAAAATTCTTTTGATCATATTCCAGGTGTAAACAGCATATTATCTCTTGACCAAACAGTTGCCTGGCTTCTGATGATATCAATACATTTTGGATTTTTTTATTACGCTTTCATTTAAGCCAAGTTTAGATGATGTTTTATGTTGGAAGGGCAATATTTCAGTCATAAAGCAATGTGTGAAAGGTACTCACCAAGAAAAAGAGATCCCTAGAAAGAAAAGTGAGTGTGAAAGATTCCCATTTTAGTCATATTGTACAGCAAGCATTAGATTACTGGGGTCCAATTCTAGGTGACATCATGTCATTCTCCGTAAGCTTTATCCCAGGTGTTCAGGGATATTTCATCTACATCAGCAATCTTTCAGCCATATTATAACCATGGTACTATGTTTGAAGTGAAAATGTTACCAAATGACCCACGAGACTGTATAATATGTCTAAAACATGTTGTGGTTCCAATTGCCTGACCAATCCCAGAATAATTGTTATGGTACCCTGTTATTTTTTGGTGGTATGAATTGAACTTAGTTCATATTTAATTAGTTACATTTTTTTTTTTAAATTTGACCTACAAACCCTAAAGTTTAAAGAAATGAAATAGGAACAATATATTTTTAGGTTTGACCTTACCAATTTAGTACCCACATACAAGCATACGGTACTTTTCAATATCAAGGCTAATTACAACTAAACTCGTATATTGTGTCTGGAGGGCTCTAAGTACATACAGGAAAACACATTGTTACCAATCTCGTGATTTCAAGATAACCCACTTTTTACACAGGGTAACCAACTTTCTGCTTTTTCCTGCTTGTCCTGGCGATAAGGTGTTTGGTCATTACAAGGGAAAGTGTGACCTACAGGTGACGATAGTGCAAAGAGGTGGTGAAATTACATCCTGAATTACAGGAACCACACTCGCCAGTTGAAGAAGCTCATCCTATGTTTCAAGTGGAGACGTTTCTAATTTCTAATAAGGGAAGGGTGACCTACTCAAGTTTAACATTCTTAAATTTTGAAGTTTTTTGAATTGATTGGCAGTTCCTTGATACTGCAAAGAAATAGAATATATTGATGACGTATGTGCCGTGAGCGAGTGATTATGACATTTATGTGGCTTTCGGCAATCATTTAGCCATATCACAAGGTGTCACCAACATCATGGGCTGTAAGAGAGGTACCAAGTTGGGATTCAAACTCACAACTGCCAAGGCAAGCAGATGACAGTGAGTGAGTGAGTAAGCAAGCGATAACAGACGCATCTACAAATTCTTTCTAGGTGAAGTTAGTTGGTTGGCACGATTTATAGTGAGAATCAACAATTTTTCAGCAATATGAATATTTTCACCAGCTGAATGCAGGAGCATAGCCTGGGTCACCAGTGGAGAGCTGGATGATATTTGATGCAGTGAAACCTGCGAGCTACAGCTGGTACTGATGAACAAACGGTGATACCACAATGTGGCAGTGCATCATATGATGTAGAAATACTGACTACTGCAGAGAAACATGCCGACCTTCCTACGGTGGGAATCAAACCTACAACACTAAGGTCGAAAGGCCGACACTGGACCAACTGAGCTACCCTGTCTTCTAGGTGAGAGCAGGAGGCCAAGATGTGAATGGGTGAGAGATAAGAGGAAGGGAAGATCAGTATTACTGGATGTCAGGTACATTTAAATGAGTGAGTGAGTGATTTTGGGTTTCATGTGATTTTTGGCAATCTTTCAACCACATTCTTACCAACATCATATCGGTGTTCCAGGCTTAAAGAGAGGTGTCCGGGCGGGACTGAAATCACAACCACCAAGGCTGGTAGATTGCTGGGCCATCAACAGCATCATCCCATGCCTCTCAGGTATATTTAAAACAAAATACAAATGTTTGGCTTCGATTTCAGTTAATGCTTCATGTAGCACACAAATTCTTTCGACCACAAAACTGTAAGTACAGACACAAGGAGACTTTAGAGAAAAGAACAAAAAAACACCTGTATGTACCTGAACATAAAATTGTTAACATTAGGTTAATTTTTACATCATCTGAGTTGTACTGCCATTCCATTAAGATATGTCCTGGCTTGAGAGTTTTGTTGAGGGTTCCAGATTATACCTGTATGACATGATAAATTAAGCCCTTCTCTAGGTTAATTACTTTTTACCTGTGATTTACCTGCCTCATTTATTGTTGACATTTTGTTTATACAATCAACAGTGTTGCTGCCAACTTAATGTTTACATTACCTGGGTGAAGAAAGAATGTTTTACCTGTGATGTCCCCTAACCTTGACAACTGTAGGCTGAGCATCAAAATGTCTCCCATCAACTGTTTACATTCAAATAAATTATTAACTCATGGTTTAACAGGTATACTGGAATATGCAGATCTGTTTGTGAAATAATGTGGCTGTACATTTACCTGAGCACTTTGGGTCGAGTCCAACAAACATGACTGTTTACAATCATCGTCTCATCTTAGGTAGATTAGCTTCATAAAGTCAGGGGTTTGGGGACCAAATTTTTGTATTTACAGAGAAACATTGCAATAGAAAACCTTCTGTTGTCACATCATCCATGATAATCATTTTCATTTTTACTCTAATGTTTTTGAAAGATTTGATTTTAATGTTATATAGAATACAGTATCTAGCAAAATCATGTGTACTCTAGATCTTTCAAACCAATTGCATCAATTTTCTAAAAACTAAACACTCAAATTTGTTTCTTAGTTTGGAGCATACAATAAAACTTCCAAATTTCAAACTTCCAAAAATTCAAAAATGGTTGATTGTTACCTTCAACAGGTTCCAAAATTTTGAATTTTCCACTTACATTTTGAGGGCAATTTCCAAAATTTTGAATTCTAACGTTATCAAAGATCACTAATTTCCAAAAATTTGAGCACATCAAAAAGAAATTATTTTTATTTGGTTCAAAATTTTAGAGTTTTGGTAGATTCCAAACACCAATTATTACATTTTAATGTTTATCTTTATGTTCCCCAACATCAAGGCAAAAATGATGATGGTGATGGTGATAATAAGGGAGTCATATTGAATATCTTTGTAGTTTAATTTAAACAATTGTTCAGTTATATCATAGAGGTGAATTTACAAAACTAAGCAAAACAAGCTAACATCCACCTGGACCAGTTAAGATTGAACTCAAAATCAAATCCTACTTATATCTATTCCTGTGTTGAATGCAAATGTGCAAAATATAACTTTAATTTGCATAAAACTTGTGACACCACATTCCCAACATTTCTTTCAGGGACGTCACGACCTGAGTGTTCTTTTTTTAGAAGTTGAAAGTGATATATAGGAGTGTCCTGGTTAAAATTAGTAATATTTAACGCCTGATTCCATTTTCACATAATGTAGCATATAATGATTCACTGAAGCATTCATATTTTATCACCTCCCTTTTCTAATTGTGTGGAACGTCACCCACGCAACACAGTAAGGATATCCTGTCTTAAAGGGGCAGTAAGTTAGAGTCATTGGGCTAACACTAGGCCTTTTCCGTTACTGTGGATTGTTTTAAATTATGCCTTACATCAGTCTAGTTCAAAATATTGAGTCTACATGAGATTCTATAAATGGAGTGAGTGATTTTGATTTAACATAGTTTTCAGTAATCTTTCGACCATATCACCTTGGTAACATCTACGTCACATCTGGAATCAATCTGAGGGCTGAAAGAGAGGCGTCTGGGAAGGATTTGAATCACAACTGCCAAGACTGGCAGATTACTAGACTAACATTTAGTCACAGAAATATTAATCTACAAAAATATTAACATACAAAAATCAAAAAGGAGCCCAGCGATATTTGTAATTTCAGACTCAATCCTAGACTTGCTAAATATCTAGACTTGGGCAGGCTCCATTAACTTTGTATGCTTTAGGGTCTGGGCGACAGACTAGTATTTCCTGTGTGCCTGTATTTAGCTTGTGTGCAAAAACAGATTTACATTTCCTATTGAAGAAAAGAATCCCACCTCTCTGTGATGAGACAGAGTTAAGTTAAAAGTCAGCATATTTAACGTCTCCTTTTGCCCTCATCAGAAGACTATATTGGGAACGAGACAGAATGATTTTGATTGTCTCAAAGCCTCTCACATAATTGGTGTAAAATCTTTAAGTATATTTTTGTAACAATGTCATCGTATGTCATTTTTTACCATAATTCACTTTTCATGTATTTTTGTTCAAGTTGTTACACATTTGAAAAAAGAGTTGAGTTGAAATGATGTTTTACATTGCAATTTCAATATTTCAACCATAACGCAATGTGATGTGCAAGGTGCACATCAAGTGAAAAGACAGTCCATAAAAGTGATCGATAGAAAGAAGAGTGAAAGCAAAAGTTCCCCATTTTAGTCGCCTTGTACGACAAGCCTTGGGTTACTGAGACCCTATTCTATCACTGCGACACACGTCACTCCCCGGAAGCCCCACAGGGTTTTTGAAAAAGGAATTTCACTGAAATTTTTAGATCAGAACTGCAATAAATACCAACATTTGTAAGTATGCATAACTTGGGTGTTTTTGATCTCAACTCCAACACACAACATCTGGAGCTAAAGTATTACAGTTGTGAAAAGAAAACTTGACTGTAGCCTTGCAACCCAAAATGTGCGAGCTATTATCCTTGTGTGTACAGGGCAGTAGCTATATAGACAACCAGGAATTTAATACTGACGAGTTCCTTCCGTTAACTCAACACAGGAACCAATACATTTCTGTGTAAAATATTGTTTTTGTCATAAGAGCAGGTTAACTTGAGATTAGAACATATACAAGAAACAGAAGAAACAGAAGTAACAAACTTAACAACTAAACAAAAACACTTGGTACCATAACATCTTAAAGCAGCAGTTCCGATTTAATTATGACAAAACAAATTACCTTCTGATACTCAAGATCTAGAGAGAGAGATGAAAGAGGAAGAGAGAAGAGAGAGAGAGAAACAGAGAGAGAGAGAGAGAGAGAGAAACAGAGAGAGAGAGAAACAGAGAGAGAAAAAAAGAGTAGGAGTTGAGTAGAATGATGTTTTACATTGCAAGTGCAATATTTCAGCCATAGCACAATGCGATGTGCAAGGTTCAAAGTGAAACTAAAATTCTCCATTTATTTGACTTCTATAACAAGCATTGTGTTACTGGGGTCCTATTATTCCCAAGTGACGCCACATTTCCTGGAAGCCCACTGGGTTCATACTAATGCTCCAAAGATCTGACATAATAATGTGGTGTCTTGTATAGTGCTAAATCCATGCTTGTAAAGCTTGCTCAGAGCTCTTCACATTATTACCCTGGTGTAACACAAGCAGCCTTTTTGGGCACACCCAAGTTCACAACACTCCTGATGGAGGACCAGGTACCCATTTTCAGCTGGGTCAAGTGAGGCAGTTACGAGCTAAGTCACCCAAGGTGACACCGCTAACTTTGTGACATCTTGATGATGTCAGCGTCCGGGCTGAAAGAGAGGTGCCTGGGCAGGACTCGAACCACAACCACCAAGACTGACAGATTGCAAGTCAACAGAATGACATGTCGGTACTCAAGAAACATTTAATTTTTTTTATGCAGCCTAACAAATTTACATTGTTACAAGATACATTGTTGCCAGAAATATGAGCAGCCATCTTGGAATTTGTGCCAAGATGGTGGTCTCCAAAACAATTGTCCATCAAAATGCCAACAGAAAGAAAGGACAATTTGAAGGTAACCATTTCTCCCTGACCCAAAGATATTTTCCCTTTATTACCATACTTAGAAAAATAACTTTGACAACGACTACACAACTCCAACTAATAAAATATACCAAAGTGACCTTCTACCCAATAGTAGTTTTACGAGTGGTTTTTAATATAATTGTACTGGATGACTTAACTTTGAATGAAGCTAATATGTTTATTGACCTTCTTCATTCACAGTTCCTACTTGGAGATAATGTAACACTAGCCAGTATATCTAAATATCTGTGTTTATTTAAACAGTCTGTGATATATCTCAAGAGTAAATAAAGGTTCAGGCTGGACATTGAGAGCTTGTGAACCACGGACATAAATAAACAGACTGGTTTCAGTCTTGGTGCACGTTCTTCGGTTTGCTGAGATGATGCTTGACATACACTTAAGTTGTACTTTACAACCTCCGTCAATATGTAAGAGCAGGATGTGGGTAATCAGATAATTGAAGCGATCATACAGCGTGGATTCATATCCTGAGCCTCTCATTGGCTGAATGTCACGTAGACATGTGTAAACAACACACAATAAACTCACTACTTATGCTCTCCAATAACTAGGTATAAAATTAGCAATCTTTAAAAAAAAATATTTCTGTTTTTCCTCTCAATACAAGGGCTCCATCTCCCAGTTGAATGAAAGTTAATGTTGTTTGGATGGATCTCGGCAATCTTTTAGCCATATGCCCACTTTTTGCCAGTTGAGTGCCGAGGAGAGCCCGCATCACCAGTGGGGGGCTGGATGATTTTGATGCAGTGAAACCTGCAAGCTATGGTTGGTACTGATGACTGAGTGAGTGAATGGGATTTAACGTAGCAGGGGCCAATATTTCAACCATAACGCTACGGTTGGTACAAAGGGCACCAAATGTTTGAGTCAAACGAAAGTGACCCAGCCGGGATTCGAACCCACGACCTTGCGATTGTGAGGCAGACGCTCTACCAACTGAGCTACCCAGGCCCACCTTATGTTGCAAGGGCAATGTTCTAGCCATGACGTAAATAGATGTGCAAGGTGCACATTGAGCGAAAAGACAGATCATAAAAGGATTGATAGAAAGGAAAGTGAAAGCAAAAGATCCCATTTTAGTCACCGTGTAATACAAGCATTGGGTTACTGAGGCCTTATTCTAATTGACACCATTTCTTTCCCAAGAATCCAAATAGGGTTAATTCGATAAGAAACAACACCAACAAATGATGGCATTTCAAGAAACTAAGTTGAGATGAAGATTTATGTTGCAAGGGCAATATTTCAGCTATTGGAGAGTGAATGAATGAGTGAGTGATTCGGGTTTTACGTGGTTTTTAGGCAATCTTTCAGCCATATCATCACGGTTTCATCAACGACACATCGTTGTAAAGGCTCCGATCTCTCCAGGCTGAAAGAGAGGTGCTCGGGGCAGGACTCGAAACACAACTGCTAAGACTGGCAGATTGCTGGACTGACAAGGTAACCACTGCTACATCCCACGCCCAGCTATTAAAGAGATTCATAAATGACACTGATGGAAAGTGAGTGAGAGTGATTGGGAGTATTACATGGTTTTTGGCAATCTTTCAGCCACATTACCACGGTCTCACCAACATCACGGTGCCGGGGCTCCCATCTCTCTGGGCTCAAAGAAAGGTGCCAGGGTGGGACACGAACCACAGCGGCCAACCCTGGCAGATTGTTGGGCCGACACGCAAACCATCGTGCCATCCCCTGCGCCACCATTGATGGAGAGGGAAAGTGAAAGCAAAAGACCCCATTGCCCACACCCTGTATGACAAGTATTAGGTAACTGGGGTCCTATTCTTTCTAATTGACATCATGTCACTTCCCAAGAAGTCTCATGGGGTGATAATCATACTTAAAGAGAGTGAGTGAGTGAAATGGATTTTTACATTGCAGGGGGCAATATTTCAGCCATAGCGCAATGTGATGTGCAA
>JAUELE010230988.1:0-12086 GCA_031471655.1 Diodora aspera | reverse complement strand
GGTTGTTGTTTTTTTTGGGGGGGGGGGGTGTGGAGGTTTTGTTTTTGTTTTTCAAACCTAATGGTGGTGAGTTCGATTCCCACCTTTGGGGGCTCGGTTTTTTCTCTGCAGGTGTCAGTATTTCTATATCCAGTGAGCATATGGTGTGCTACCACATTGTGGTATCACCATTGTTCCGTCAGTATCAACCGTAGCTCGCATGTGTCATCGGATCAAAATCATCCAGTTCCCCACTGGTGATGCAGGCTTTCCTCCTGTACTCAACTGTCAAAAGTGGGCCGATGCCTGAAAGATCGCCACTATAAATCCAACCAGCCAACATAAAAGGTTATGTAAAACAAAACATACACTGACTGAGGATTGAACCGACACGAGTGCACCCATAATGATAACATAGCAAAGCACAGAAATATAACCTGCCAATATGCATGTTCTCAACATTGTTTAAATAAATTTCACATAAGCCAATATTTACTATAAGCATGGCGATACCTAGATCCACTTTAGACTTTTCACGGCAAGAACGATTATGCCTCGAGGACTGACAAAACGTTCTGTGAAAAGTGGTGTTCTTTTACAGAAACCTCTTGATTTAATGGACTCTTACACAGTTGCTGCTGGCGATAGCGGGTAAGTAGATTTTCTTCTCAATTGTTACTTACTGAAAGCCTTTTTGCTGTACATAAATGTGAAATGCTTCTTCAAGTGTTAAGTTGTAGGTTTCCCTAGTTGAAGGTTTTTTTTATGGACTGGTTTTTTTCTGCTCGATGTGCTCCTTGCCCTTGCAACGTAAAACAAGATTTCAACTCAACTCGTTGAAGGGTTAACCATATAGCTCGTGATGAACTCCACTTATCAGTAGAGTGTACCTAGATTTGATGGAGAATGTATATGTATTGCCCACGCATCAATTGTGATGCAATAGAAACAAGGACACCTAACCTCATGTGTGACCATTCGGCTCATACGATATGGCGGATGATGCCTCGTGCCCATGCCGATGCCATCCTCAGCGGACTACCTCAAATATCAAACTCTAGACCTTACTCCGAATTTACTTGCCATTTTGAACAGAGTATTTTGTTACGCCAGATCTCCAAAGGGCGAAATAGATGGAGAGAGACGAAGTTGATACGAACGCCGTATACTGAGAACCTTTCTAAACGTCCGATTATCTTGCCTTTAAAACATCATACATCATTAGAGATGTAATCGTTGGAGATAAGGGAAAACAAAACTAACATTGGATAGAGGCCTCTTTAAGTTATGCAACTTGTCAATTACTGGCTCGGTGTAAGGGATCAGGTAGAGTCACTAGAGTGGCCAGTCAAAAATGCCTGGCTTGATTAGGGTCAGCAGGCAACATGGCTTGGATACTTTGAATCTGTGATCAATCTGGTGAAAACCGATCCTTATTCGTTTTTGCACAAGTCGGCGTAACGATGGCGTGTGCAAAAACGAACGGGATCTGTGCTAAGATTCACATTTACTAGAATATAGCGTTTAACAGTTGAACATGCAAGACAAGGAAACTAGCCAACTTTCCCTGAAATGAATAGCTACCAGAAATTAGCACCATATTCATCATTCATTATTTAAGATTCGAATCCTGAATACTGAATCATATTCATTATTAAATATGCAATATTCGAATCCTGAATAATGAATATGGTTCATTATTCATTATTCATAACCGAGTTCAGGCGAATGTTACATAATAATCTGGAGTTAAAAACAACTGTGAATATCAATACGAATAAACGGCATACATTTAAAGTTAGAACTTCTGACATTATCATTACATGAATATCTGACATACAGATACGAGTGTCATGCATAGCTGAACGGTTGAACGCGCCAATTATTTTCATAAGATATGCCTTTCATAATTGTACTACTATTAACACTACTTACAACAAATATATAAAGGCACATACTCGTTATTCCTAAGTACACATGTACTCAAAAGGTCGGTAAATTATATCTAAAACAGTAAAATCATTTATAGCATAGAGTGCATATGTCTAACGTCATTTCCACATAAACTTGATTTGTATTCTCAAGTTCCTACTTTATCGTACGACTGTAAGCGGATAATTGTATAAAACAGCCACTTGGGAACTTCTTATCTCTAATGCATTCAGATGAAGTCTTTACATGCAAACCTTTATATAATAATGGGATTAAAAAGCTGTTTAACAGTCTATGAAACGTAATACGCATGTACGTGTTGTAGTTGTGTCTCTTGCAAACTCACGATATACGTATAGAACACACATTGAACATTCGCCCGAACTCGGTTTTGAATAATGAATAATGAATCATATTCATTGTAAAAACGGTATTTCAACTCAACTCTTTTGGATATCAATATATACAGTAAAGGACCAGTTCTCTTTAACCTTTCAACAAGAGGTTTCGAGTCAACTTTCTTTGTTCACGTCCACGTTGTTAGCTTATATAAAGGTTACGCAGATGCCAGTACATATGTTCCGAGTTGAATGATATGCTGAACAAACAGTTCGAGTTCTGCTAATGTGAGCTCAGTTGCTTATTGGACAATACGCTGTACTTTAGAACTTGGGCTCTAATTTGATAGTACGACTGGTGGCGATCGGAATATAATTGCACTGGAAATAGCCGCTGTAGATGATGTCGTTCCTTTAGTCTGGTCGTTGAGATTTTATATGTCCAATTATTGTCACCACCCAGCACTTCTACAAGCTCTAGATCACACCTCATATATCACCTCATCAATACGCCTACTTTTTCTTTATTAAATGAAATCTTTCGTTGGCACAACTGATTTATTTTGGCCTCATTCATTTACCTGGACCTTTCGCTTATTAAGTCAGATCTATCATTAATGCACTTAACGTAGTTCACCTCATTCATGCACCTATACGCTCTTATTAAGTGAAATCTTAGCACAGTTAACATTCATACACTTCATTCATCCACCTGGACCACACTGTGTTTAGTAAAATCTTTCGTTAACCTTAAATCACATAGCATAATACCTCAACCATACATCAATATGTCCCGTTTATTCAGTAACGTCTTTAGTTAACACACTTAAGCTTGGCCTGCACATCGTATATTCATAAAACTGAGACAAACATGGTCAACTATTAACACCAATTATTGAAAGATTACCAACACAACATTATTTGTTTTATTTGGGATTACATTTCCTTGCAAGGTAGCTATTCCCGTCCGGGATTCGAACCTGCAGGATCGGCACCCATCGCAAGAACTAAAGATATGTAGACCACTCAACCACCGAGACTTCGCTAAAAACGAAGTTCGGCAACTGAGTCGACATTCAGTAATAATAAAAATATTATCAATAATAATAATAATAATAATGTGTACATTTATATTGCGCGGGATTCATGCGGCAGCATGTTCAAAGCGCTCAACACTATTACCTAAGTCATTGGATAAATGTACAATCCACACCATTCGTTAACTCCCAGGGCAGTATACAACCCAAGCTGCCAGTTAAGCGCAAGAAGGTTAAATTGTCAGCTCCCAAGACCGATATGTCAGTGAATATTTAATGATCAAAATATTACAATATTATTTGCTTTTTTGAGGATCACATTTTCTCACAAAGTCGCCATTCTGCTGCCGTTTGTGGTCGAACCCCGTCCAGGATTAGAATACCAATGTGAAAAGTTTTCCGAGAGTTCCTTAACGCCCAACTTGAACAGCAAGCTAGTCATGTTCACCTCTCTCTACTCCCATCATCACACGGAAAAGTAAAGAAATAAAACTGATTTGTAATTCCAATCTGAAGTTGGAACAAAGAGCGGACCTCAGTGTGGTGACACGTTAGGCGGTCAATGAACATGTTTCCCCCAAACAGTCTCATGTTAATAAGGATTAACGAGGAAAATATGCCAGTGAATATACGTATTGACCTGTCTTTTGATGCACCATTCGACCCACGTATTATCTTCCAGGATCATGTTTTCAACGACAATATTTGCTCCTAGCAAATATTCTCCTAGCACAAATAACAGGAAGATTTTATGAGATGGTAATCATTAAATTTGTTAAATTAAGAACCTGCACAACGCATGCACTCCTAATATATTTATATATGGAATCAATTACACCCGAGTTACATCAATAAACAACGTGCCGTCCTCAAACAGCTAGATAATAGATTGTTTGTCCAATCAATCGACGAAAAGAATGAACGGGACCCGGATGTTATCACCTGGTAGCATCAGTCGACATAGAGCCGGGGTATTTTTGCAAATAGGAAAAAGACCCTGAAATAAGCTTTACATAACCTTGGTGTACTTTGGACTCTTGATCTTAACTAATATTATTCTGTCTGGGAGTAGCTTGATGTGATTAGTGTGCTGCCCACACGTCGGCTCATGAAATGTCATATGGATCAACAAAATATGTTTGCTCCCTGATGTTTTACCAGGACAAAAACTGTGACGCAGGTTCCAAAAAGTAGGCAGAGAAGGAACGAGAACTGTTGTCCTCTAGTCAGTATCTTGAAGGTGGTAACTTCCGGGTTCACTTGACCGGTTTTCCATGAGAATATCTATCGATCCGTCTGATGTTGAAACAAGGGCAGGCAATTCATATGGCACACAACCTTCTTGTAAGAAGAATCTGGAAGTCTTAGAAGTTCGGAAAACAATTTGTATGAATGAATATAAAGTGTACTATCCACTGTCACCTTGAAACCATATGTCCTCAGTAACTTCATGCTTGTTGTTGACGGTCACTCTGATATGTTATTTTTCAACATTTCTCCTACATAAAAAAGTTCCGAAAGTTTGTTCAATATCAAGTAAAACTTAGTTTCAGGTGTTGCCTCTGTGTGTTGTTAGCGAGAATATCAAGAGTTAAACTTAGTAGCACATACATGTACTACTAAAAAGAAATTTAGGGTCAAACAGTGAGAATACTATTTTGTTAATAAAACGCAGTGCATCCGAAATGCACGTGATAGCAAGTTATCAAACATGTCACATTCCAATGTGTTCGTGTTTAAAGTGACAATAATAAACAAAATGTGGACATGTTGCACGTGCCAACACGTCGCGAACTTCAGATTTTGAGGAACATTTAATGTGGAGCATATTTTCTTAAAATTCCATAACCCTCCGCATTACAGTTTATTATTATTATTATTATTATTATTATTATATGCAGCTTATATAGCGCACATCTCCACGCTGCATAGCATGCTCAAGGCGCTCTTTCACCTGATCTTTACGGTAAGTGGAAACTTTTCAGTAGTAACAATACGGCATGAAAATGCCCTTTCTAAACATATGTTCATATGGCTAGTTCCGGCAAACCTTCAAACAGCAAAGTCGTTTCAAAGAGTTTAATTTCGTTTTGTTCAAATTTTGTTATAATGACATAGAACTGAAACTCTTCATAATGTAACCAAGAATCACCCTAGTTCATCACGCATCGTTATGTTTAACGAGAAAGATTTTTGTTTCAGTTTTACTGAGGTAACGCCATTTTATTTTCATTTTATGTCCTCCTGGCTGGGCCGAGTTGCCCGATTACTTGTAAAACAAATTAGCCTTTATCCCCGCAGACTAACCTGTCCGCCCGCTTAAGTACTCAGGCAGATTGGATCATTAATGGTTGAGCTGGCTAAGCTGCAGTCGTGCAGTACCAGTCTTCTTGATGTAATTGTCACCTCGTTCCCACTCATCAGTATATAGCCGGTCTCCACTAAGTGCGCTCACACATAAAACTTAACATCGAGAAAACTCTTTTAAACCATGTACATGTACTCTGTTTTCTTATACAAATGTATAATTTAGAAGGATGGTAACTTTGATGAGGTCATATAAAAGACACATTTTTGCATGTAAGTTGATGTTGGCCAGTTTAGAGTCCATCAAGCGGCGTATGAAACAAACAGAGCTAAAAACAACTAAAGGCCAGCTTTAATTTTCCAGGGAATATTAGTCTCAATAGGCAATAAAACATTCAAAAACAGTTCTGCTTAAGCGTATCTTTCGTTGATGTCATTGGAGATTTACCAAAGAACACAGCGAATTCGGAACGTCCGGTTTACATTAGAGGATGCATAGCCTTTTAAAGTTTTTTTAAGTGTGTATACAAAAGTCATAAGCGGATCAAGGATTTCGTGAAGGGAGCGGGAAGGGGGGTGCAGTTGCATTGAGCGGAGTGAGTTTCGGAGAGCGCCACAAGCACAAAGCTAAAAGAGAGGGATCTGGGAACTTCCCCTCGGAAATTTGGAAAAACAAGATCCACTCCAGTGCATTCTGACGTATATCTCGAAGATAAAACACCACATCTAAAATTGGTTGACACTGTTATCAGATTCAGCAGTATGGGTGAATAAATGGATTGAAGAATGGATGAACCGATTGATGGACTACGACAGGGATAGATCAATGGACTTCTGGAAAGACACATTGATGAATGTTAGGATGTATGGAATTTGCTACAGCACATCAATTTCCAGCCCGTAAATGTTCATTAATCACTTGTAACTATTTCTGTGATGAGTGATTTATTAATTCACAATTTGTCTGCTCATAATGCGGGTCTTGGTGACTGATTAGACCACGCTTTACGATGTCTACACTAATTTGACTGTGACGCTTGTGCAAATGCGTGTATGACTTCCCAGGAAGTAGCCATGATGTGTGGACACCGCTGGCACTTATGTTAAAATTTGAGCCATGGCCCCCACTTTCACGGCGTTCCAATTAAATAGAGGGTTTGTTTATCCTATCGAATTACGATTTCATTTCGAGGATAGTTTTAAATGTCCAGTTGAAAGACATGTATTACCGATACCGATGCCTTGCTCGCGCAAGACAATAGTATTACCGAAAAAGTACGATGTAGGTGGTAGGTGGCTGAATTTAAGCCTTGATAAGATACCAGTAACCTCCCTTCGCATGTGACAGACATGAGAACACTGATAAACAAAGTATCAAAGTATTGTTGTGACAAAGTATCCCCCGAAAGGTTTAACTCCGGTGGAAATTCACGAATATGTGCTCAAAATACTGTGGGACGATTCCCCTCCATTCGACTGTCAAGAAGTTGGTTCCTCGTAAGCGTGGCAGAGAAAATACTGAAGATGATGCCAAGTCTGGTCGTCCGAAAACTTCAACGTCTGATGATCAAGATGATGCTGTTCGCAATATGGTGATGACTGTAAGACGTGTGCGTGTGACCATTCAACATCTTGCCGAACTCTTGGCGGCAGTCTTATATCAGTACAACATATGGTAACTACAACTCCAACATGAACAAGCGTAAGATTGTTGCCCAGAACATTAACCGATGAACAAAAAAGACAACAGAAAAAGACTGGACGTCTCGAAGCAACTTCTGGTTAAATATCGGAGCAATCCAGATGAGTTGCTGACAGGATGACAGGATCATCACTTCGATCCAGATTAACACTTGAAAGTAAACAGTGGATACATTTCAATTCTTCACCTCCCAAAAAGTACAAACAAGTGCACTCAATGAGGTAAGTATTGGGATCAGTATTCTGTGATAGTCAATCATGATGCCACCCTTGCTATCTCCAGAAGGGTCAAAGTAATAATGGGACCTAGTTTGAGGTGAAAGTTTCGTGTTGGTGTGCTTCTGCTTCAGAAGAAATGCTCCTATTCACACCTCAAAGATGACAGTATCTGTAGCAGCTAAATGCGGCTATGAATTGCTTCCTCGTGCTCTGTTTGCCTGATTTGGCACCGTCAAACTGCTAACTACTTCCAAAATTGAAATCTTACTTGCATGGTGGTGTATATATTTGCCAACTATGATGCAGTACTTGTTCTTCTTGAGGACCATTTGGGTGACCAAGACTTCTACGGAAAAGGGAAGATCAAACTGGAGCATAGGCTGACCAAGTATATTGAAGTTGAGGGAGAAAAATAAAGTATCAAAAGCTTTGTTCCTGTGTCTTTTTGTCAGGTCATGCATCCTTTTCATAAAGGTCATGAACCATTGAAAATACATTGCTAACACTGATGGCTGTGTTACTGACACTAAAAGATGTATCAATAACACTGAGGTGTATTACTTACATTGGAAGATGTATTACATTTGTATTTTACACTTGAAGATGTATCACAGTTGTACTTACCCATGGAGATGTACTATTAACGCTGGTAACTGTGTTACTGACTCTGAAAGGTGTATTACTAACATTAAACGTTTAATACCACAGGAAGATTTATTAACACTGGAAGATGTAGTACTACCACTGGAAGATGTATTAGCACTGGAAGATGTATTGCTATCACTGCACGGTTTGTTACTAACATTGGAAGATGTATAACTAATGCTTAAATATGTGTTACTGACACTGGAGGATGTATTACATGTACTTAACTAATAATGGAAGATAGCATTGTATTACTAACGCTGGAAGATGTATTAGTGACACTGGTAGCTCTGTTACTGACACTGAAAGATGTGTCAATAACACTGGAAAATGTATAACTGGCACATTCTAATAACTATATTCTTGTCATTCGCAACACTTGTTGTAAGGGTCGAAAAAATATATTGATTATTCACGTCGGCAATACTTTTTGAAGCATATGCTTGCAAACTATAATATGCATTTACAGTTCAGAAAGTTATCTTTTCATTAATATCAGTTACATTACAATAACAGCCATCCCACATGCTGCGTATAGAAATCGTTTCGTCGTGACAGGAGAGATCGACGTTCAAAAGATTTGATAATATCCTTAATGTACATGTACGTTGTGTAACACCTGTTTTCGAATTTGAAAAATCGACTCGCCTTATTAAATGACGTCGGAAATCACAATATATGGTCCTGTATGATTCATATTCGGGATGTCAGAGATATACGTCAATACAATGTATCCCGACCTTTGTTCTGCCCGTTTCAGAATGCATTGAATATTGTTACACCAACGGTGTTGATGTTTTGTTGAAAAACATTTTTAAAGGGTGGTACGATTTGTGCAAAAACATGTTTTTAAAAATGTGTTATGTATATCACCTCAACCTGCGTGGTGACTTTAGACTTGTATAAAATGGTTTGCTTTATCAGTTTTTGTTGTAAGCACTATATAAACCGAGGACCAAGAGAAAACTTATCGTAGTTTTATATCGCTCTTGTTTAAAACGCAGAAACAATAGATGCATGTAGAAAATTAAAAGATCAATATGTCTGTCGCCAGTAAAAGGCAATCATGAAGGATCCGATAAATTGAGGTCAGAGTTGTCCAAAATGAGGTGGGGTGCCCAAACCGCCACGGACAATATGCAGAGCACACGGAAAATCGCTCAAGTGGTAGTACTAGAGTGTGACTATCTATTGTCCCAATACTTGAAGCAATGAAGCAACATTCATGATATCTAAAAGGTATTCTGTGGGGGACATGTCAGGGATCCCGTGGGGCTTCCGGGGGTTGACGTGGTGTCACGTAGATAGAATAGGGCCTCAGTAACGTATAACCCAATGCTTGTCATACAAGGCTACTAAAACTGGATCTTTTGCTTTCACTTTCCTTTCTATCGATCTTGAAATATTGCCCTTGCAACGTAAAACATCATTTCAACTCAACATGTCAGGGAAGCATGCAGGCCACGACATCATGTTCACGTATATTGTGGCTTCCAGAAACTCGCTACGATTCGGGCTGTATGCGGGCATGTTGACAGGTCACTGCAACACGTTAACGTACATTGTGGCTCCAATAAAAAAAAACTCCGTACGATTTCTGGCTGCATGGGGATATGCTGATAAAGGAAACCACATGACTGTTGAAGCCCCAATACTGGGGTTTTGTCACATAGTTTATAACTGCGTTCTTGACTCTTCTATATAAAACAATTAGTCACACAGAAGTGACACCTTTTATCACAAGCTCCTATATTTAATAACATCTGACGCGAAGTGAATATTAACAAACAATTCTTCATACTAACGTTTTGTTGTTGATAGATATCTTGCAATAACAAAAACTCTGATGTAATCTTTCATTTGAATAGCATTACGGGGATGGCGTCCTGTTACAGCCTCACTGGGGACCCTTTAGGACTTCTTCGTGTGTGCATCAATGAACATTTACTATGTGTCGATTGTTAGCTTCATACCTTTTCCGCAAATGATGGATCTTGTCATGTTTCTTCAAGTCATTAATTGTCAGTTCAGTTGCGCCCATATGCATCTATGAAGATGTCTGACGAAATGTGAAACTATAGGCCCGGGGGTCAATTACTGGGCCTTAGAGATTTACATCAGTGTGGATGTCTGACGAGAGGTTGGATTAAAGGTATCGGGTCAATAACTGGGCCTGGGTCATGTGAGTCGAATGAAAATATGTACCACACATTTAAAAATATTTCGAAAAGGGGGATGATGTTAACATCGTTGCTTGTGCCTTATCAAATAATTAAAGTGAAGGTATCGTTACCCGGGGGTCAAAAACTGGGCTCGAAAAATATGGATCGAATAAAATGCATACTTAAATTGAAGAATATTTCGAAAACGGGAACGATCTCAAATAATTCTTTAGGGCCTTATCGAAGCCTTTCAGGTGGGGGCGGCTTATGCGAGATGAGTTGCATTTAATACAGGACAGACACGAACTGAAGGACCAGGAGCAACATCAATATGTTATCGAACTAAGTTTGATACGACATTCGACCCACGTATTATCTCTCAAGATGTGTTGGTTCGCCCCCGGTAAATATTGTCGCAGCAAAATTAAAGCGATTAATCATTAAACGGGTCAAATTAAGAACCTGTAGAACACATGCATTGGTGATATCGTTGTATACAAAATCAATTATAGCCACTCTCCATCAATGACTAACGTCCGGTCTTTAAACACGTAGATAATAGATTGTTTGTCCAATCAATCAAGACTAAAACTGGGTGGGGCCAACATCCGAGATACTATCAAATAGTTGCATCAGTCGCACAGAGCAAAGGGATAATGACTTAACGTAACTCGGTTCCTGTTTGACCAATAATATTGTTTCATATTTTGCGAGTTCTGAATAAATACCCATCTCTCTCAGAAATCGTTAGTACGGTCACACAAAGCATATATGTAAGTGCCTATCTCAACTCTTGTGACTTTCGATCTATAAGACTATTTTTAATAACCATCTGAAGTGACAGGAACAGACGAAAGGTCCAATCAGTCTTTGCTAGTCGCAAAAGTGGCGAAAATGGGGTTTAATTTCATCTCTTTTTCTATCGACCTTTCTGTGAGCTGGATTTTCTTTCTTTTGGGAAAGCAGTGGTAGGCCACCTGCCCAAGAAACCTCAATTCTGGTTTCGAATTCCGCCCGAGTTATATTTGACTACACGAATCATCATTCGTTTCACAAGCTGATTCAGGATTCCAAGACTTGTTATACCCGGGGGGAAGGCTATTTAATACACTTACATGCATATTAGACTTTACTTTCAAAAGGGGTATCGGTCTGGATCCCCTCCCCCACCCACGGATCCGTCCATGTGTTGTTGTGTTTGCTCGTGACATCACGTTTTCATCTTCAATACTGGTGGCGCCTACAAGGCTTCCTCAGCTGCATAAATTCAACTGGGTGCATTTCGTCACGTCGACTTAGGGCCTGCCGGTGTGGGAAATTGATAAGGGCCATAATCTTCAGGTTCCTCCGGACATCGGGGGCTGGGGTTGGGATACGAAACATAACCTCGGTAGGAGTAAATAGAACCTCCTGTATATCCCATTGCTCTACGTTTGAAGTAACACACACCCACACTCGTAGCTATTCGTCTCTTTCCCTGACCGCGAAGACGCAAAGCAACAACAATTATCTTTCCCTACAGTAGTTTTCAAACCAGTTTCTTCCTATAATCGCTTTGTGCTTGACTGAGATGGCCATTGGTCTCATCAAAAATGGCGATGAGAGGCATATGAGCCCTCTGCCCGGTCACGGAAAGAGACGAGTAGCAACGATTGCCACACCCACACACACATATATATATATATACACCAGCTCAAAAGTTAAGCACCACCAACTTCAACATTTCCCCAAAATACAGCATTGAGAAAGTCAGGTGAATACTGTTT
>JAUELE010230977.1:0-12086 GCA_031471655.1 Diodora aspera | reverse complement strand
AGTGTTGGGAACTTTTTCATAAAACAAGATGGGGAGGGGGAGACATCTGTTTTTACGCGTGAAAACACTTTCTAGTTCATATTGTTGATGACAAGCAGAGATTATTCGTCACCGGGACTACAAACGATTCGACATGTCCATGGCATGAATTACGACTCGGTTCCTGGGTTACATCATTTTAATCAGCACGGTCAGCCGATTTACAATTGACTTCTAAATTCAATACCTGTGTTAAACACGATATCATCGATTTTTCGTTTAACCTGGTTGTGAAACTTTGAAATAAGAACTTCAGTTGGTGATATATTGTCAGCCATTGATTAATATGTGCTTGTGTTTTCTCTTTATCGACTGTCACTGTACAATTTTTCTGACTTTTTATGTTATCGATGTGATCGGTTCCGTATAAAGGATTGCGGAATAACCAGAAGCGATGGTTAAAACGACCATGCTACAAACAAAACTGCAATAATAAACTGAAAAAAGTGCAGTTTCTTTAAAACCAAATTACACTGACATTAGCCGTTAAGAGTAAATAAGTTATAGGTAGCACAATAATAAAGTATTGTTATTGATGAAATTGTTATAATAGGAAAGGGGATTGCGTTTCTGTTCCCCCCATAGTACACGACACACAACGAACTTCAGGAACACTTTTAAATAAATTCAGTCTTACATTGATACTATCGACAATTTTATTGATTCAAAAAGATATTTTGTATGTTTAGAATTCACGTGTACGTGTAAGCCAGGTGGCGACGTTACTTTGCTGGAGACTGTAAGAGAACATTTGGTAATCGAACATGGATTAATAATAGCGAGGGCGACTCAGCAAAGTGTAGATTTGCAACAAGTGTCAATCAAATGTTTAACGTATGTGGAAGAGAAATTGGAAATGAAATAAAATTGGCTTTCTTTTGGAAAGTGGCATTTGTTTCTTTACGCTTCTGTAAACCATCAGAGACTCTGTTGTAAATTGCCACCGTCGTTTTCTCTAACAAATGAATTAAAAGTGGCAAGAAAACTGCATGCATACTTGACACCCTCCCTTGAAGTGACAGCCACTATATTTGCTGAGCCAGGACTCATTAAAAGCATGCTTAAGACAAGACAAATGCATTAGTCAAAGTGTAAATCTCATTATTCTGTCGGAATGGAAGTAAGGATTACTCCAAAAGGAATCAATAACGCATTGTCCACGTTATCGGGACTTACAGCTACAAATGTTCTCGACACATGTCCTGGCACTGACTACTAACGTGTGCACATCATGCAGACTCGAATGGTTACAATGATTAGCATGCATGACATGAGTATACAGATTAATGTTCTGCGTTTGTGGTTGTAGAACAGATTGAGACTTCAGTCGAAAGACCGATAGGACCTTTTGTCATCTATTGTACGGCAGTTTATACACGTACTACAGATGTTTGGTAAGTATATGGCGGTGTGCTGCAAATAAGTAAACCGCAGTTGATGGTATACACTGTAGAGCAATTAGTGCACGTGTTCCCAGAGGAACATGGACACAGTAAGCTCTTTGTGCCGAGTAGTTTGCACAACAGTTAAACCATTTCAATTTGATCACTTTATTGTGCAATCATTTGTTGATTCAAACTGAAAAGCGAGAGCTACATATGTACATGTAGATATGGTCGACCTCTTTTAATTGACACACACCTGTCTTGTGGCATTATTGTAACTTACTCAAACAAATCAAAACTCTCATTGTAGGCATAATTTGTTGTTGGTGAGTCTGCACATAACCGTCCATCACTGATCCCAATATTCGTGCCGGTAAATGGCAGTTAAGGTTTTGAAATTGAAGTAAGTGGTCACAAATGCAAGATCACTATATCAGTCTGATCGAATGCGGAAACTGTCAAAGCTACCTTTTCGAACTCGCACAATAAGGTGTACATAGTACTACATATGTTTTTAAATTTTAACTATCGATGTAAGCTTTAATGTTGAGATCATTTTAATGACACCACGATAAGCATTGGTAAAACTTAAGAAGTTTTTATTTTATAGTTTTGAGTATAAAAGTGTAGAATTGAGACCTTCATTATATACATATACCACACAATGAAGTGTATAATTGCAACAAATAACACTTATTCACAAGATTTACATCATAACACATTGCTTAAGGCGGATTTATGGCAAAGTCTATAAATCGAAAGAGCAAGAACACATTTCCAAGTGGTTCCTGACAGCAGACGTTGATTTGTTCTTGTAACATTTATGCAGTTGTTAGTAAACCAGTTTGCATGGCTCACCAAACAATAAAGAATGAAAAGTGGATAAGTTTTCAATTCTCACTTGACGTACATTTCACAATGCAGCCCAAGCATTAGTCCTGTCCCATGACTGTGGAATTATGTTTTCATTAATTAATACATTTATTTTAAAAGTCTTTAGCCAGTCTACAAATCAAGTCTAGCTAGCTTCTATTCCACAGCAGAGACAGATGGTTGTGCAGTATATTTAATTTTTATTAGTGACATATCATGTTTTATATTTATAAAGAGGAACTATATTTCATAGACTAAATGTTAGCCTACATGTCTGGCTACGTCTTGTTGTACTTGATGAGGCCATTAAAAACAAGTAGCAACTTGCTCCAGTGTCTCTTGTGATCACATTCACCTTCCTTGGTCTGGCAAAACAATAGATCATATAGGATTTATATCACAATGACAGTGCTGTGATCCACAATGAGAAAAGTGAAACCATCATACAGCTTTCCACTGGCAACTGGCTGCAATAAAATATATGTACAAGTATTAGAGAATTATTAATGGACTGTACTAACAATGTAAAAAGCTATCTGTTGTTCAGTGAAGTGTTATCCATAGCACTATATCTGCCATGTGTTTTGGCAGTTAGGCTTAAATGTATATACTAGTCATGTGAGTGAAGTGTATTGTTAGGATTAAGATCCATAATTTAGTCATGCAGGGGCCGCAGCTGAAGGGTTTATTTGCATAAGATATATTCTGATTTGATTGGAAAGTTTGTTTTTAAGATTTTACAAGAGGTAGGATTATTGGATATATTTGAGGCCATAGGAAAATAAAAAAATACATTAAACAGGATGAATTATGGAAGTATGATGTCAAATAATTTGTATAATTTTCTATCAGGGCAGAGCTGTTGGTCCGCTGAGGGTTTAAACAAGAGTGGAATTGAGATAGTCTAGAATACATGGAGTGTAGCTTACCAGATAGATTTTTAGGGTTTTAGTTTTGCTTTATGCTCTCTAGGTTTCTAGGTTGATCAAGGGATCAAATATAACACCAGAACAATAAAGATCAATAAAGCTTGTCACTCACGCGTGTCAGATGTCAGGTGTTCAGTGTCCGGTGACTGTGAGAGCTAACCTAAGACATAAAAACTTTGTTGGCGATCCACCCCAAGATTTAAAAAAAAAATTAATTTGAATAAAAATGCTAAAAAAATGTACCAAAAAGAGTGATAAACTGATATTCCAACTACATTGGTTGTTTAGTCAATTGTAAGACGTACATTATTACAAACAATAGAGTTGCAAGGAAATTAATTCCTGTTATTTCGTTTTACAAATGCCATGTATTCCATCCCACCATTAACCACATAGTGACGGGACCCGCAATATTGCGTGTGCCGATAAATTACGGAAATTCTGTTTTTTTTATTGTAATATATCGGGAAGATATTGTTTTTATACCACCTAGCAAAAATTTCAATTTTTATGTGTAACCTAGTTTTTGAGAGTCAAATAACGGGTGAAATGTCGGTAAAAGCCGGGACCCGCAATGTTCAGAAATTATGTTGGTTACTTGATAATTACGTGTTAGTTAATAATTGTTAGTTAGCATCCCTACCCAAACTGTAAATATGTAAAATAGTAGAAAATCTAAAATATAAATTTTTTAAAACATTTTGTGAAGTTATAAAATTGTCTTCATAAAAACGTAAAAACGCCCGTAATATGACGGGTCCCGTCTTCGCGCACAGACTTTTTCTATCGTGAAACTGTGCAGCAAGTCGGGACCCGTCATATTGCGGGTGTTTTTCGGCTTTTTCGCCCCAGACACTTTATTATTGACCGAATTTGAAACTTTTTTGAGCAGACATACTCAGAAAGAGGATATCTTTCCTCATACTTCCACGTCATTTGGCACTTTTTTTTTCTTTTTTCCCCCCGTCACTAAGTGGTTAAAACTTGGAAATTGTCAGAAGTACTTTGAAAATTGATTTCATATTCACTTACAAAATGAAAAGAATGTCCAAACGGACTCATCTAATTAGTGGTAAAGCATCTTCATGACATAAATTTAGGAAATACTGTTACTTGTGAAGAGTTAAAGTACTTGTTGTGTATGTACCAGTTGAGTTCAGTTTCCAGTGGAAACTCTAGTTAGAAACCTTGTTCATTTGGAGGTAACTGATTTCCTCGTAATAACAAGAGCACAAGGTTATTATAAACTCTATAGTAAGCTACCTGTTTCTAAGTCTGATAAAAAAACTCCTCCTTATTTATGCTTGTGATGGTTAAACTATCGGGAAGAAAGCTTGGGAGAAGTAAAACCAAGCGTAACCTAGGAGGAGTGTCTTATCCTATACTTAATGTACGCATTCTATTATGCAACAGTGTTTAGAGTTATGTTCAGTGTATGGCAAGTTCCAATTCTGGACCAAACATTCATCACAGTCTTTTGAACACAGGTTTGAATTTAAGAACACACAGGAAGCTCTCATATTGTGTGTTGAATATGTCTTGGAACTATTGCCACTTCTCCTTGGAATTCTGTTTGTCTCCGTAGTTTTGTGTTTTTCCTTTGGAACAACAGTGTTGCTCTGTAACCTTTTCAGCTTTTTCTTCAATTTTTTCTTTTCCTTTCTGGTCAAAGACTGTTTGGTTTCAGCTATTTCCTCTTCACAATCTTCCATTGATGTTGCTTTCAAAATACTTTGCTTTGCTACATTCATTCTCGAACCATTTTGTAAAGTAATTCTTTCAAAACAAACAACAAAAAAACCATTTGTCATACTGTCCTCTGGCGTCATTCTCAAACACATCTGAGCGTGCTCACAACCTCTGATTCCTCGATGTGGCCAATCAGGAAAGACTTTGGTCAGTTTGAATTCATGTCCTACCTTCTGGATGACTTCTTCCACTACTTCTTCATTTTCCTCGACATGAACCGAGCAAGTGGAATACACAACTTTTCTAACTTTAGGGAAAGAGAGTGCATGTTGTAAAATTGTGGCCTGAAAATTTGACAGACTTTTTAATCTTGATTCAATGTCTTCCTCTGATTGACTGAGGTAGTTCAGCCTTCCAACAATCCCTGAAAGAGAAAACAAGAAACCAGGTGTAGCCTAAATTCATTGAAAAGTGCATGAGAAAATGGGTTGTTTATGACCTGTCCACATTGCATCTATGTTATCTGAATCCCGAAATGAGTGAGAAATTTGGATTTTATGCGACTTTCAGCAATCAGATGCATCTTTCAGTCACTATGGTGTGATCTACGTCATGTTGGTGTCGGGGGTCAATCTCTGAAAGAGAGGCACCCAGATGGGATTGAAACCCACAACCACCGCGCCAACCACTCCACTACAAATATCATCTTCTAAAATTACCTACCAGATCCACTGCATGATGGGTCCACGATGATGTACTCTACGTCTGCGTATTTCGGGTCGTGCTGGTCTACAGTCAGAAAGTCTTTGCACGTGATTTCGGTGTTAGTGACGCCAGCATTTTTCATCAACTTGCCCATGGATCTAGCTCTCTTGGCATCTTTATCAAAAGCATAGATTTTCCTGCAAGAAAAATAATAAAACTCCTTATTATCTGATTTGTTTTCCATCCTTGAGGGTGATTGCAACCACAGGGAGTGATTTGGAATTTTACATGGTTTTTGGCAATCTTTCAGCCACATCACAGCAGTGTCACCAATGTCACATTGGTGTAAGGCTCCAATCTGTGGGTTGAGGTGTGTCCGGGCGGGACTCGAACCATGATTGACAAGGCTGGCAGATCACATGCTAACCACTTCACCATCACATGCTAACCACTTCACCATCACATGCTAACCACTTCACCATCACATGCCCGTCATCACACTGCAGCAGCTGGATTGACTGGGACCAGTGGAGTAAAAAACCGTGTGCAAGGGTACAGCACGGCAGTGGCTAGAATCAAATATGACCATCATCATGAATCTGACACCTATAGTACCAGCTCGAATTTCTGGCCCTAGATAGAGACCAGAATATATTTTCGTGATAGGGTCTGATCTCATTCTAAGGACAGAATCAGCTGCTATGCCAAACCTAGCTGTTAGTGATACCAGCCAGGGGTCGCTAAGGGGTACCTGTCAGAAAGGTTCAATTACTGAAAAAACATGTGTTGTCTGCATACTTATGTGGTATTTGAGTCTTTGTGAATGATTTTCTAGTTCTGTCGGTCTTATTGTATCATTATTATGCACACATTTTCTATATCGGGACTTTAAATTTGAAAATTACCGAAAATTGCATAGAGCGGCATCCATCTTGAATTATGAACTGTGTCAGTGACATAGTACAGGCAACTCAGGCTATGCAAATGAAGTTTGTGAGTCGATGACGTTGCGCGTTAAATACATCCTGTGACAACAACAGGATTGCCCTGGCCACTTAACAGCGTCTCAGACATAGCCCGAGATGTCTGTACTACGTCACTGACACAGTTCACAATTCAAGATGGAGTGAGTGAAATGGATTTTTACATTACAGGGGGCAATATTTTAGCCATAGCACAATGTGATGTGCAAGAGGCACATTAGGAAAAGGGACAACACAGGATCGATAGTAAGAAAGAGAAAGCAAAAGATCCCCAATTTTAGTCGCCTTTTAGGACAAGCATTGGGTTACTGATCGAGGCTCTATTCTAACTAATTGACACCACATCACTCCACGGAAGCCCCACAGGGTAATTCAAGATGGATGCTGCTTGATGCAATTTTACGGTAATTATCAAATTCAAAGTTCCGATGTAGGAAATGTGTGCATAATAACGATACAAACATACAATAAGACATCAGCAGAACTAGAAAATCATTCACAAAGACTCGATTACCACGTAAATATGCAGATATCCCTGGCTGGGATGGCTAACAGCTAGGTTTGGCATAGCAGCTGATTCTGGCCTAAGATTGACTATACCCTATCACAAAAATATATTATAGTCACTATCTAGGGCCAGAAATTCAGGCTACTGTAGCACATGACTAAGACACCTCTACAGGAGCTAACATCTTGAGTGAATGGTACTCACACTCCCACTGATGTACAATTTTCTTTTGCTTTTCAGTTTTACTAGGGGATAACGAGCAACGAGGCTACTGCTCCCCCAACTCCGAGGGTGCCCGTACGCCTATGCTCAGATATCACCTCGGGCAAGGGCCTTAAATCCTTTTAGAAACCTTTGGTGGATTTTGTCCATTGTTTTGGAGGTAACTGATTTCCATGTAATAACCCTCCGCAAGAGACTAGGTTATTATAAACTTCATAGCAACCTATAATGCAAGATCTCTGGTTATTATAAACATTTTAGTAACCTACCGGATAAAACACTCCTCCTCAGTTATGCTAGGGATAGTAAAACTCGAGGGAAGAAAGCTGAGAAGTAAGACCGAAGGCTTGGCATAACCTTGGAGTCGTGTTTTATCCTATACATAAAGCCGAAGTGCAGCAGATTTATCCTGTACATAAATACTTTTGAATAACTTACCCTGTGTTGCCGAGGAGACTTGCTACATGGCTTGTTTTGTTCCCTGGAGCTGCACAGCTATCGATGATGATGCTGCCCTCTGGTGGTGACAACACATGTGCAGGAAAACAGCTCGCCTAAAAGCAAAGCATATGGTTTATAAAGTGATGTCTGAAATGAAAACTGCAACTTAGGGAGAATCAGGTCAGCTTATCTTGGTTTTACTGGCGAGTGCCAGAATACGACTGGTTTTCTTTCACACTTTACTGGCACAGAACCCTAGACCAGCAATTTACCAGACACAGGGATTTCGCGTCCAGTACCCCAGTTTTGCGATGGGGGACCCCAAAAAATTCAACCTGTGCATCCCCTGGGATGCAAAACAATTAACCTCTTTAAGACACAATAAGTAGATTGAGAAAGTACTGAATTGTTAATTCAGTAATTAAAAAATATATATATATATATTTATCTTCAATCCTGTCTTTGTAATGAGATGTGGACATTTCATCATATGCTGTATTGGTCATGTCAATTACTGAAACTGGGACCCATATTTCTTCCCTTGGGACCCATATTTCTTTTCTTGGGACCCCCCAAACTACATATTAGGGGTCCCCTGGACCCACATACATAATAACCAGGGTAAAAGACTGTTGACTGGTAGATCTCAATTTTCTTCGTTCTTTAGTTTATGCAGTCTTTGCTGGAAAGTTAATGCAATATAAACTAATTCCAACTACCGACAAGCTCGCCATCAGAACAAGGGACAAAGAACTGAGCTCAGAAAGAATTATCAAGAGTTACTTCTCATGCAATGAATGCAACATTTCAATCTGTACTTAGCGGATTTGGACTTTCCATACATACAAAAAGACTATGGTGAATACCATAGGAGTACATTCAGGGCATATGGCAGACCATTGGCAGAATCATGTATGCCCTGGATTCCGAGGATGGCCTGGATCCAACAAGAGATTTTTTAACAATTGAATTTCAGTAAGCCAAATTTGTATGTTTGTATATCCCCATTATGCTGCATCTGAACCACACTCTTAGAAATCTTGAAAATTGCATGTATAGCCACCTAGCCAAAATGGAACGTTCAGGAGTGGAAGCAAAGGCGGCACCACGACTATTGGACCAATCAGATCACTTCTATTAAACAAGGCACCAATTGGATCACTTCTATTATACGAGCCACATGAGGCACCTTGCCTCCTGAACGAGCTTCTGGTTTCCCCAAGCTATTATTCCTTTCCAATCTGGAGAACTCCTGGGACATTTGTTATTTTCCCACTTCAATTTTACATACCCTTTCTGTCAAACATATTTTCTGATTTGTTTACTGAGGAAATTCTACATGAACAGCAGAGAGCTGCATGACGCCAATATGCCAACGCCTAACTCAAAAGGGGACAGTGCACCATATCATCTCTGCATTGAGCAAAATGGAGCAGAAAATTGCCAAAGACTGCTGATAGAGTGAGTAGTTTTGGATTTTACATGGTTTTTGGTCATCTTTCAACCATATCACCACAGTGACACTGACATCACATCAGGGGTCAATCTTTGGGCTGAAAGAGAGGTATCCAGGCGGGACTTTAACCACAACCGCTAAGGCTGGCAGATTACTGAGTCGACTACGTACTGCACCATCCTGCACCTCGGAGGAACATGACAGACAAGACAATGGAGAGGCCGATGTGTTTGCAAATGCATCCAATCAAGAAGGTCGGTAACACACTACCTTATCTTGAAGAATTATCTCCCCTGACTGACACAGTCGATGCTGATGGAGGTTTGTGCCTGGGGGAAAGACGAGAAGATCGTACAAATGTTCATCCTGCAAAAATTCATCTTTGGCCAAGGCTTGAACATCCTTGATGACACTGGAATTGACACAAAGCACATGCAAGTTCAACTTACTATAAATTTACTGTCACGAACAACACTGGAGTAAAAGTGAACACATGCCCATGATACCACTTTGACTCTCAATGAAGACTACTTTCAAGGCACATATTAAAAAAAGTGAAAACAACAGTTACTGGGGCCCTATTACATCTCTCCACGGAAACCCAACAGGGTCTGAAAGTAGGCTGGATCAACCATCATTCTGCTGAGAATAAGTAACATTGAGTACATCTATCTCTCCACGGAAACCCAACAGGGTCTGAAAGTAGGCTGGATCAACCATCATTCTGCTGAGAATAAGTAACATTGTGTACATAACATCAAGATGATATAGCTCTATCCATGAAGTCTCTACATGGACTAGCTCAGCATACTGGTCCGACCTCCTGGAGGAGTATGCACCCTCAAGACCACTAAGATCATCAGATCAACATCTGTTAGTTGTTACCAAACCGCGAACAAAGACTTGCGGAGACAGAACATTCCAGCCGTCAGGCCCTCAGCTTTGGAACAATCTACCACCAGCAATAAGATCTTCAGACAGTGGCACAACATTTAAATCACTTCTCGAGATCGATTTATTCAGTAGAGTGTACAAGGACTGACCTGACCATTTTCATCAATAACCCTTGCCGCTAATGCTTTTGAGCAGTTTATACTGGATACAAGTACTATGTAAATCCATACTTCGATCGACTGATAGCTGAAAATTTCCTGACAGCCACATTAAATAACCCGTCACACATTGTGGTGTCAATGAATACTTCTGAATTCTGAACTGTTTTTCATATATCATACAAAGCAGCCGAGATCAGCTTGTTTTACTACCTGTCGATGTTGGGTTTCAATTTCCATCCATCCTTTTCAAAATCTTTAATTGCTTGTGAAACTGTTGTCTTCAATAAGTTGACTCTTACATATCTTGGCAGAGCAATGTCTTCAAGAAAAACAATATTATAATTAATACACCAGCAACATAATTAACAATACAGCAAACAAAATCAAGAAACATTTGTGATTGAGAAAAGAGTAAAACAATACTTAAACCAATTACTTGATACTAAAAGGTACTATTTTATAAATTTGTCAAAATTGGTTGAAGGGAAAAAGAATATAATTATTCATAATTCAAAATAATCAACATCCTACATATTATTATTCAAGTGTTTATTTTTATTAAGGCATAATGTGATGGAAACTTATTCGGTTACCATCAGCTTGTGTTGGTATCAGTTCTGTCAAACAATCTATGTTCTTCTCTGCTAGGAAACGGCGATGTTCTCTGGAAATATCACTCTTGTATTTGAACACAGGCTTCTGAAACAGACATAAATGAGTCCTCCAACACACCTTTTTAATAGGTCATCAGTCATAGACAAATACAATTTTCTGTCTTATACTTTTCTTACCTGGCTGACCGGTAAACCGGTAAAATAACAATGAAGTGGTCAGTGGGAGAATTATTTTGAGGGGGGAAATTTGGTATTTTAGAAGCATATGGGTACCCATAATGTGTGTGTGTGTGTGGGGGGGGGGAATGTCGCCCCAGTACAAACCAAAAACTGATTTTACACTGTTGCTGCCTGAATCTTGGGTGGTTATGCCATGAACTATAATTTGCCATACATTTTTTTAATTACAATTTACGTCAACTTTAATTCAATTTACTGCAGTATTACATTACACTGCAGTTGTTATTAAAATTCACTGCAGTTATTACAATTTACATTGTTTATTTTAATTCACAGCATTGCCGGAATCTGCCCTTTAGAAGTATTTCTTGAAATAGTTAAGTTTTTAACATGGCATAGAGTCTGCTGAAATGTAAGCGAATAAAATATCTGAACTCATACTTGCTGTTGGTTTCGTTTCATACTCAGAGCCTATAGTACTTAGTGACTTATTGAATTTAGCCAGTGACTTATTACTTTTGTCGTCTTCAGGTCATTGACTTATACACAGGTTTAAGAATAAACAAGCATGGTTCTCTAAAGCAACAAGGGCTGCTGAGACAGGGTTTTACATGACGCACAAAGCATGCGTATTTGACGCACAGAAACTGAATAATACTCCCTATAAACATCCCTGTGGGTCATATGTGATGCACAGAAAGTTAAGAGTGAACAATTTGAATTAATATTCAGGACTGAGCAAAGTCACGATCAGTCTACAGCATGACTAGATATAAAAAGAAAAAGACAATGACATGAAATGCAGACAACATTCCACAAAGTAATAGGAAATGTGATTGTAAATTAGGAGATAAATATGCGCAAATTGTAAATTTCCGGGTATTAATGAAAATTTGCAGGCATCAAATAGACATTGATACCCGGAAATTAACAATTTGCGCATATTTATCGATATTGTAAACTTAAACAAACCGTGTTAGCCATTTAAAACCGGAACTCTATTGATT
>JAUELE010230966.1:0-12087 GCA_031471655.1 Diodora aspera | reverse complement strand
GTTTAATTAAGTTTCATCAATATTTGTGACTGCTAGAGGTGTGACGTCGAATTGTTTACGGACGGACGGACGGACGGCGGACTTTCCACTTATACTAAAAACTCAGCTGGTTGAAACCAGCTGAGTTAATTAGTACATGAAATATCTTCAAGATGTTCCTTAAATAGATTGCACCGCTTCTACCATCCACAATTTCATATGGAATCACCTCATATGGAATCACCTGTCAAGACTTGCTCATATTAAGCTTGATTGACATAGGGCTCCATATCACAATGTAAGAACTCCATTTCTGAATATAACCAGATCGGAGCTAACGTGGACTAACTTGCAAATGAAAGTTTTTGCTTCTAGTTTTAAGATTTTGGATATTTGGGGAACACACTTCAGAAACCTAGCTATTACCTGCCCAAAAAATGTGAAGTTAAGTTTCCAGTTTTATTTGTTAATCTTGCAATTCATTCTTTACAGGCTTAAACAGCACGAGTTGTACAATTTAATGCAATGTGTAGACAAGTCTGTTTACTATTGGTAATTCAGAGAGAGAGGAAGAAAACATTTGCAGAAAGCTCGGAGCACTTACTGGCATAAAGGTTTTAAGTGAAAAACTGGCAATGTTTACTGGCTATCTCAACCATCACAGCTGTTTCATGGAATGTGATATTACCTCGGCTTATCATTATGAGCAAAAACATTCAGGCAATTATTTACTTTTTTGAAAAATAATTTCTCTTAAATTTTAATTTAAAAAACAGCTTCTAAGCTGTATGAAGCAGCGCCCTCTGGTGATGACGTGATGCAGTGTGCGGGTTGTCAGAATGGTTATGAAAACGTCAACAATTGCATGTCATAAATTAAATCTCCAGTCTCGATCTGTCATGAACATGTAATTACCTGTCGCCAGAGATTTCAAACATGTTTTAGTTTGAATTATTTTATCTAATCCACATGCATCTGTCAGCCTTTGCAAAATTTCATTTGAATGCCTTTGAGATCATATTATCTGATTTTTAAACTGAATGCAAATATGACAAGATTGGTAATGTTCAATGCACATTCTGAAGCAAAATGTCAGAATGACCCTTTAATTATTCTCAAGGTCAAATCTCTAAAATTTCTTTTAAGTAAATAGATTTCTTGGTATTTAACTGTTTTAGATTATAAACATCACGGCAAGGTACAGAGTGAGTGAGTGTTTTGGGGTTATACATTGTTTTCAACAATCTTTCAGTCACATCACCATGGTTGCACCAACATCACATCGATGTCGGGGCTCCTGTCTCTCAGGGCTGAAAGAGAGGTACCCGGGGCAGGACTCGAACCACAACTACCAGGGTTGGTAGATTGCTGGGCCGACGTGTTAACCACTGTGCCATCCCGCACTCCACGACAAGGTACAGAGAGGGACAACAGGTTAAATATCGTCATGGTTTAGATTGCATAGTTGACTAATATTTAGATTGTATAGATGGTCAATATTTCAACACTTATGTTGAAACAGAAATTGTAGTTATATTCAAATACAAACATTTCACAAGTTGAGAAACTGTTTTTACAATGCAAGAGCAATATTTCAGCCATAATGCAACAAACGCAAGGTGCACACCAAAGAAAAGATAGTTCATAAACAAGATAAATGCAAATATACAGAAACACAAACATTCCCATTTCAGTCACCTTGCATAACAAGCATTGGTTTACTGGGCCTTATTCTACGTGGCACCACATCGCTCCCCACAAACCTCACAGAATACATATTACAAGACACATCAAGGTTTGAACAATAACCAGTATTTAGAACTATACCAAGTGTGCTCTGAACATGACATTAAAATCCAAAAGAATTAAATTCCTACCATGTAAAATTTCAAATTTCAAACTTCAAAACAAGAACATATCTACTCTTCTGATGTTTTTCTCTACATGATACTATCTTCCTGGAAAAGTGCAGCGGTCTTTTTACTGATGTACAGAACCCATTATACGGGGAAATCTAAACATGTAAATATTTTGGCGTTTTACGTTTGATATTATGACATGAGTGCTCCAAGCATAGATATCGCTAAATAGGTTTATCTTGTTACAACACACTGGCTGGTGTTGTGTATGCTCGGCTTGAAGACAGGACTTGCTAAACCCTTATAGTAAGTAAAGAAGGAAAAGAACATGCTCAGAGAGCTGCACAAGATGTATTCACTTTTTAAAGAAGTTAGAGAAAAAACTCCTTTACATAGGAGGAGAGAGAGAGTGAGAGAGTGAGAGAATGAGAAAGAGAGAAAAAGAGTGAGTAAGTGGGTGAAATGGATTTTTACATTGCAGGGGGCAATATTTCAGCCATAGCGCAATATGATGAGCAAGAGGCACATCCGGAAAAGGGACAACACAAGATCGATAGTAATAAAGAGAAAGCAAACGATCCCAATTTTAGTCGCCTTGTACGACAAGCATTGGGTTACTGAGGCCCTATTCTATCTAATTGACAACATGTCACTCCCCGGAAGCTCCACGGGGTGATAAAAAGAGAGAAAAAGAGAGTAAAATGGTGTTTTATCAGACAATATTAAAGAAACAGACAATCACTGAGAACTTTATCCATAAAACTGTACAGTTCAGAGGCATTTTCAAACTTAATCTAATAAACACCAAAGAACTTTATATTTCCTTTTCAGAATGGAAAATTAATGATATGATTTTGTAAATAGAATGTTATCCAAATTTAAATAACAGTATTCTTTTTTTTTTTGTAAACAGTGATGGTCAGGACAATGCTCCTTATGCTATTTTCCCAACAACTCATATTATAGTAGCACAACATTATGTGCAATAATCACCTTCCTATTATATTACATTCCTCCCAGGCTGAGCTCCCACTCTTCAGTTTACAACCATTATACAAGTGTTGCTTAACATCCCTTAATTATACAGTTAGGCGGGGAAAACCACAGAGTTTTTAACAAAAGATGCATCCACGTACCCGTGAAAATCTAAACAATCTAAAGCACTTGATTCCAAAACCTCACGCATGTTTGAAGCTCAAAACCAAATTAATTCAAGATGTTTTAATCACGAGGAAATTGTGCACCCAGCGCATTAGTGCAAGCCATTCAGCAGATTCACAGCGTGGACTAAAGTGAGACAAATCTTTGTAGAGTTTGAAGTATTGAGTCTGCTATCCTGGGAATGTGGATTCCTCTGCACAGATTTAACAAGCTGATAAACTGTGTCCAAAGTCATGGTCAGATTCACAGGAGGATTCTTCCCCCCTATAGATGTCCTCATCGTCAGAATAGCTAAAATATTTACAGTAAGGCTTTAGGTTCAAAGAGTTGATTTGAGTTCATGTTTTATTCAGCCATATTGCAACATGAGTGAGTGATTTGGGGTTTTACGTCGTTTTCGGCAATCTTTCACCCACATCACCATGGACTCATCAACATTACATCGGTGTCGGGGCTCCTGTCTCTCCGGACTGAAAGAGAGCTGCCCAGGCAGGACTCGAACCACAATCGCCAAGACTGGCAGATTGCTTGGCCGACCCCCATAACCACTGGGTCCCATATTGCAACATGAAATTCAAGGTGCACACCAACAGTGAAGAAAAGGGAAAGTTAAAGATCTCATTTTAGGCACCATGCATGACAAGCATTGGGTTACTGGAGCCCAGTTATTGCTATGTGATACCATGACACTCCATGGAAACTCATGGGGAAAGGTTCAAAAATTCTTAGGTTCAAAAGTAAAATTTTCTTTTAAAGATATCCAATGAATATATAACTAGTTAATACTTAAGAGAAACAATGATCATTGATGTCTTAAGCTGGGAAACAGTTCAGGGTATTTTTTGTTCGGGTTCGCATCGCAGTTTGCTAGACAATTTCGACTGATTGCTAGTCAATCTTGGCTGACTGCTAATCAATTGCTCATAAAATTATGACCAATTTGCACCAGATGCTAATCATTTTTGTCCAGAAGAGCAAAACTGCCAATCAAAAATTTCAAAACAAAAAGTACACTGCAGTTAAACATAATAACCCAATTTAAAAAAAACAAAATATATATAAATAAATTCAAGTGCTACTCTGAAAAACTAAAGTTTTTCTTATCTTAACTGTCTCTGTATCCCTGGATGGTGAGATGTGCTAAAACTTAAAAAAATAACATAGCTCTTGAAGTACTTGTACACATGCCTCCTGAGTTGATCCAGGCACATACTAAAAGATATATGAGCACCTGCTGAGATGTAGTACAAACTATATCTGCCACCTGCAATCTGGCGACTCAGCAGGATCTCAGCAGGACCTCCTGTCCTTACTGCTAGGACATATGTCTCCTCTAGATCACTCCCTCACTACACAGGTCAGGTTCTGTGGGAAAACTCAAAGCTGGAGGTACTTAAACTGTTATGAACTTAGACCAAATGTGGTTGGCAAATTACAAACAATTGAGACTGATACATATAGTATTCCAACCTGGAGAAAAAGTGAGCTGTAAGCATTTTGTAAGAAATATCAATTCAGACTAATTTCCTACAATCTATACTGACGTACAAAAGAAAGTATACCAAATAATTTCAATTACGGTATTTTCTGTTACGTCTTTATGCCATAGTTGATCAAAAGGATGCTTGGATTTTGGTGAGTGTAATTTGATTGACATCATCTCATTGATAAACCTTGCAAGTCTGGAAGGGATATCTCCTGTATATCCAACGCATTTGTGAATTTATTCAGTAGTCTCTCAAAATCGTGGTATACTTTCTTTTGGACGTCGGTATAATTATTTGTAGATAATATTGTTGCTAATATTTACATCAAATATAAGAAACTAAGAACGCCTCGTAGACTTGTGCAAGTCTACTAAGCCAGGTCAACTCAAACTTATTCTGTCCAAGCAGAGGCTACCTCAGTGCAAGTTAGCATTAACCAGTCCAACCAGGAACTATGTCAGCTTAACTTTATTTGGTCCAACCAGGAACTATATCAGCTTAACTATATTTGGTCCAACCAGGAACTATGTCAGCTTAACTTTATTTGGTCAAGCCAGGGCCAACTCAAACCAGCTTTACTAGTATTCAATCCAGCCTATAGCTCAGGTCAACTAAACTTTACTAGTATGCAATCCAGCCACTAGCTCAAGCCAACTTAACTTTACTAGTATTCAATTCAACCACTAGCTTAGGCCAACTTAACTTTACTAGTATTCAATTCAGCCACTAGCTCAGGCCAACTTAACTTTACTAGTATTCAATTCAGCCACTAGCTCAGGCCAACTTAACTTTACTAGTATTCAATCCCGCCACTAACTCAGGCCAACTTAACTTTACTTCTATTCAATCAAGCCACTAGCTCAGGTCAACTTAACTTTACTAATATTCTATCTCGCCACTAGCTCAGGCCAACTTAACTTTATTTGTATTCAATTCAGCCACTAGCTCAGGTCAACTTAACTTTACTAGTATTCTATCTCGCCACTAGCTCAGACCAACTTACCTTTACTAGTATTCAATCCAGCAATTAGCTCAGGCCAACTTAATTTTACTAGTGTTCAATCCAGCCACTAGCTCAGGCCAACTTAACTTTATTCGGTTCATCAAAATGCTTACCGAGATTAACTAAACCTTATTTTGTCCAAGCAGAGGCTGAACAAAGTCAACTCAACCTCATTCAGTCCCACAAGAAGCTACATGTAAAAAAACGTCAACTCAACTTCAATCAATGCAGGTTTGGGTCAAGTCAACCTTATCAAAAACCTTAGACCACCTCAGCTCCTCTAACCCCTACCAGGAGCGAACTCAGTGTTACCAGACACTTCTAGATCCAACCAGGAACTAGCTTAGGTCGACTCAACACTAAACAGTCAAACTCAATCTTAATCACTGAACCCTTGCTGCAACTCACGTCAACTAACCTGCCCTCATTAACCCATGACACGATCTTACTCAGTAGACTGACAAGACCAACTAAGTCTTACTAACTTCACCTAAAGAGTACCCAGATCAAGCCAACCTTACTCACTTGAACCTTTATTGTTTCCTTTCCCTTATATTTCCCTTATAACTCCACGTTACTTGGTATACATGCTCAAGGCGCTCTAATATTACTCTGTTCATTGGTACAATATACATACTACAACATGTCTCAACTCCCCAGGGAGTATACAACCCATGCAATCTGCTTGTTGGGCCCTTGAAGGTTATTCGTTATTAGTTTTTCGAATAACGCAGGCGAGCAGTGAATTCAGGAGAATACGTTTTTCGAAAAGCGAACCCCCAGGCGAGCAGCAAATTCAAGAGATTAAGTTTTTCAGGATATATACCAGTGGATTCAGGAGCTTCGTTTCTCGAATAACGAAATCCCAGGCAGACAGCGAATTCAGGAGAATACGTTTTTCGAATAACGAAACCCCAGGATGGCAGCGAATTCAGGAGAATACGTTTTTCGAATAACGAAACTCCAGGCGAACAGCGAATTCATGGGGAAGCTCCAGGATATATACCAGCGGGTTCAGGGGATTCGTTTTCGAATAACGAAACAACATTGCGATCAGCAGTGGATTTAGGGGCATTCATGATTCGGCTGGCAGCCGACTGAGGGTGATTCGGTGTTTATTTTAGCAAAGACCTTCAGGCTTGCAGTCAGTTGATGGAGGAGGTTGATTTTATAATAACGACTGTCAGCGGATTCAGGAAAATTCGTTATTTAATCACTAATATCAAGGTAGCAGCGGATTCAGGGGTGATTCTTTGTTTTGGAATGACGAATATCATGCTGGCAGAGGATTCAGGGGGAGGAGTTTCGTTTTTCAGTTAACCAACTTCAGCTCGCTATCAGGAACTGCTTCATATCTATACGTGTCAACGACATAGTGGTGCAAAACCGTCAATCCATACGTGTCATAGAAGTAGTGGTGCAAACCGTCAATCTATACGTGTCATACAAGAAGCGGTCAACCCGTCCATATATACGTGCCAAAGACCTAGTGGTGCAAACCGTCAATCCATACGTGTCATAGAAGTAGTGGTGCAAACCGTCAATCTATAAGTGTCATAGAAGAAGCAGTCAACCCGTCCATCTAAACGTGCCAAAGACCTAGTGGTGCAAACGGTCAATCTATACGTGTCATAGAAGAAGTGGTCAACCCGTCCATCTATACGTGCCAGAGACCTAGTGGTGAAAACGGTCAATCTATACGTGGCATAGAAGAAACGGTCAACCCGTCCATATATACGTTCCAAAGACCTAATGGTGCAAACCGTCAATCTATACGTGTCATAGAAGAAGTGGTCAACCCGTCCATCTATACGTGCCAAAGACCTAGTGGTGCAAACGGTCAATCTATACGTGGCATAGAAGAAGCGGTCAACCCGTCCATATATACGTTCCAAAGACCTAGTGGTGCAAACCGTCAATCTATACGTGTCATAGAAGAAGCGGTCAACCCGTCCATATATACGTTCCAAAGATCTAGCGGTGCAAACCGTCAATCTATACGTGTCATAGAAGAAGCGGTCAACCTGTCCATATATACGTTCCAAAGACCTAGTGGTCAAACCGTCAATCTTTACGTGCCAAAGACCTAGTGGTACAAACCGTCAATCTATACGTGTCATAGAAGAAGCGGTCAACCCGTCCATATATACGTGCCAAAGACCTAGTGGTGCAAACCGTCAATCTATACGTGCCAAAGACCTAGTGGTGCAAACCGTCAATCTATAGGTTGGTTTTGACATGTTTGTATGCATGTTGATGGATTAATATCATGCAAATAGAATTAACTGATGATAAAAAATATAAAACCGTGGCAGTAACATGCAGACGTGTATGCATGTGAGCAAGATATGTATACTTACTGAGATTTAATGCAACTGACTAATTATTACTGATGACATGTTTGATTTACTGGCTGACTGTATGGCTGACTGACTTGAACACGTAATTATCAGCAACCGCGTGAAGTACTGACTGACTGTTTCGCTTTGTGAATGAATGAATGAATGAATGAATAAATGAATGAATGAATAAATGAATGAATGAATGAATGAATGAACCAACGAATGAACCAACGAATGAATGAATGACATTCTGCTAGAAAATTCAACAAGACACCATGCGATATATTTCAAGTATAGAATTTAATGAAACGATACATGCACATGTACGCGTCTTCATATTTCGCCCATGCATTGATATGAAACACTGTAACCAAAAAAAAATACAACAAATTTATTACAAACGGGCAACGATTTCCTCGCACAGAGTGCAGTTAGCGTATTCCAGTTGAAAAATAGTCCATATGATGAACATTAGGGAAGCGGCGTCACGCTGAAACAACAACTTTGATTGGTCGTAATATAAATACCATACTGCTAATTAGTTCAACTGGCGTTTAATAAAAATGCACGAAATATGAAAACGATCGCTTCCTTTTGATGCAGACACTGGAATGGTTTACATTATTCCTTTGAAACTTTCATCACCAGCTTCCATTTGCATTTTCAAAAGTTCGGACGAAATCTACATTCATTAAGGAAAAACTTGTTGCATAGTTGAGCACGATCATGAATTAAGGTGATGATGTGTTTAATGTGCCAAGAGAGATGATGTGCTCGTGGCAACATTCACATTAATTATTAAATAACTTCACACAAAACTGTCTTGCTTGATATTGAAACAGCTGCAAAGTTGCTTGATCGACTACTCACAGAAATGTCTTATTGTTTTATAATTTTTCTTGGGTTTTTTCCAACAGGGTGATGCATGTGTCTTTGCGTATGTGCCTTTTTGTGAGTGTATTTCTGAAAGAATATTTCTGAATGTGTCATGAGATTATATCTGCGTATAGTGGTAAGTGTAGATTTTGTAGATTTCTTGTACATCCATACTTGGTTGTGGTGGGAATAACACATTTAGATTTTGTCATCAGTCACCAGTTCTATCTTACATTCGGAGTTTGATTTTTAATCATGGTTGCAATATTTGTCTCAAAAATTCCGTTGAAAAATTACAGGAGAGATGTAAAATCTTCCTATTGAACGAATAAAATATTTTTTTAATCAGAGAAGTAAAAATTTGAAGGTGGACCGGTTAAAGTGGTGTTTTGTCAGCTGAGAATAACGGAGCACGGACGAATACAGGATTGGAATGAGGGCGTAACGTTTAATGAGGGTGATAGTCTCGCATGTTTAGAGAGCAAATTATGCAAAATTTCGTGCGTTCTTGCTTATTTTTCGCATTTACTTGAAACGGTCTTTGAAATGTTAATCCGCCTATGCAGAGACCAATGTACTATCGAAATTACCTTAATTATTTGTCTTGTCTTTGAGTGTTTGATTGTGGTTATATTTAACCAACTGGACTGCATATTCGAATGAGAGCTGAGAGACTTTTAAAATTCATTATACGTCACGTGAAGCAAATGTTACTAACCGAGTGAGAAACTCTCATGTTAAAACACGAGTGAAAAGGACAAGCCTCTCCTCCCATAAGCCCCACCCCCGGCCCCACCCCTTCCTACTGAGGTCAGTGGGCTTTCCAATGTCCACTAGGGATCAAGACGAACTGAAGGGCAGTGTCTTCACCTCGAGAAGGGAATTTAAGTTGGCAATTGGAGAAAATACAAATTCAAATTTAACTAATGAGAGTTTTCTAAAAACGTGCCCAATATTATTTTTAACGGGTATTAACGGGTGTCTGGTAATTTCATATGACATTCAGTATTAAAATTAAGAAATTCATATTGGGCGGAGATTTATTCTGTGCAGCTCGCACATGCTGTCTCCCAACAATCACGTGCATACGTTATCAGAATTTATGGAGCGCGTTATCTTTGGAACCTTGAAAATTTGTCACTTGAAATGTATTCCAAAATTACACACTTTAATTAAGTGCAACTGAAATCAATCGAAAAACGTCAAACTTTCGTGTCATCCCATAAAAATTATCTTCATACCGGCCTGAAAATCCGATTGATGCTTTTCCTGGCAGGTTATATAACATGTCGTGTCAAAAATAAGATTTCGTATTTTGATAACAACATCATCATCGGGCTTTTCCTGCGCGACAATGTTCGACGGGATGAAAGGACGTGGAATCACTGGGGTAACTCCGGAATTTCCCGCTTCATTTCGCAGCGAACTGGCCGCGTCTTAGGCAACATATTGCGAATGTGAGATTAACATTTTTTCTTAATTTGGTCAGCTAGTTACAAGTTACAGAACTGTTTCGCGCGGCGCCCGAGAGTTGCCGAGCGCTAAGCTGGTTCAGGATAATCACTCTTTATTTGCAAATCGATTCGACAAATGTTTTCCTTTTTGACTCCTGTTTTGAAACAATCTGTCAAGACCACTGTTTGTACAGCCTCGCGATAAACAAGAAATACACACGTTTGTCAAATATTTTTATAATTGTCCCGAAATGCGTGTATATCGGAATATTTCTTACACTACCAACTTGTTAAACGAAACAGCGCAACGGGATTCAATAATTACAGTGTTCCGGCGACCAGAGAAACTCCAAGTGATTGTGCGAGCCTCTGTCAATACAAATCCACTTGTCACTTGAATTTGTAATGCACTTTCATGAAACAAATTAAATATTAACAAATCGGCCTTTGTTAGACTTTAAATTGCGTAGCCCTTTAAAAAATTATAATTTCGACGTTTCAAATATGAATATAGAAAACGAATTTTAAAAACATTAAATACATATAAATAAATTTCATTCAATCTTTTATTTCCTACTCTGACATATTTCTTCGCGCATAGCTACATATGTAATGACAGTCTCGGTGATCTTGTCGCTGTCATGAATGAGTACCTATCCTACCCGAATATTTCCAGCATCAATTGATAACGTCACATCGCTCCTGAATGGGCAGAACACAGCACGTGACCAGTACTGGTTAAAGCAGTACATGTGAAATATACTCGGAGTTCAGGATTTAAAAATGTTCGACAGTTTTTATATGATATACATTTTGAGGTGAGTTGGTCTCGTTCAACGCGCGCTAGTCACGAGCTTCAGAAGTTAAGCAACGTGGATGCCGGAATTGGATGGGTGATCGACTCGCGTTGTGAAGTGTCTAGGCCTTCAAGGGTACGACCTGCCTCACACTGAGACACTAGCAATGTCAGTGGTGTCACCATGGGCAAATGGCTTCACTCGTAATTTACCTGAAATTCAGTGGTGTCACCATGGGCAAGTGGCTTCACTCGTAATTTACCTGAAATTGGGTACCTGGTCGGAAAGGGATGGATAATTGAAAATGAATGTTTGGGTTGTACCCCCCAGAGAGCTGAGATATTTGGTGAATTGTACATTGTTCATATGGCCGAGGTAATGCATTAACGTATAGAACTAGCGGAGTACACAGGCACACACATATTAATTAAATTTATTATACTTTTGTGACCAGATGGAATGTGAGGAATGTAGTGTTGATGTGGACGCCAAACATCTATGTGCTGACTTAATGACAAGTCTAAATGTCCAGCTGTCTGAGAGATTGACTTGTTTAATTGTTTAATTGCTGTGTCTGCAGTTTCTGTGAGTTTGATGCATTTGTTAAATGCTCAGGTTTGCAATTCTCACGTGAACTGTACTTATTGTTAACATGTAACACAATTGTAAAAGTGTAAGTACTTAGTCCCATGTATCGTCTGTAGTTGTCAGTTGTGGGCCAAAGACTGGCGTATGCCAGAGCTTTCAATAAAGCAGCTTGAACCCACGTACCGTCTCAGAACCTATTTTAATGTAACCAGACACGGATACACTTTCTTGGTACCGTGGTAAACTTGAGTCTTATATATATATGTAGGCATTCACATGCACTGGCAAACTTATTCCTGTGTGAAATAAACGGATAAATAAGTTTACTTGTCACAACATTTCTTGACATTTGATTCGTATCCGTTAAGAAAATTCTGCGCCGCAAAATCGAAAAAAGGAAACTGTAGCTTACATTTTGCAAATAGACCACATAATTCCAAAAATGTGAAACACAAACAAAATCTCTGCAGTCTCATCTTGAGTTACATCAGGGGCGGAATGTAAGGGAGAGGGCGGAGACGGTGTGGGGGGGGGGGGGGGG
>JAUELE010230955.1:0-12088 GCA_031471655.1 Diodora aspera | reverse complement strand
TGACCAATCACAACAGCTGTAATATCTCGCACTGTCGCACATGTATTGTTGCAGCAGCCCTTGGTTCGCTCACAGCGCATAAAGATATAAAGCACTGTCAGGAGTTTAATTGCTTCCATTTTTTATCGTAATCAACAGTAAATTGAAACTTGAGTGTAAGTTTTGAAACCTTTATTTGAAATATGCGTGATTTGATGCAGATAACAAATTTTGATAAAGATCGGACATCTGAAATTCAGGGGGTCAACGGGACGCACATGAGTTGAAAATCAAGGGGTCCTCTTGAAAATCAGAGGGTCATGTCCCCGGGACGCACCTTAATTTCGAACACTGCATGTTAACCCTTACAATTCTTACTTTCGTTGATTGCATGTGAACAGCTGCTGATGACTGAGCTGACCACAATTGTACAGTTCAGTCATTCTGTGGTACTTATTTCATCACAGTCAAGAAATTAGTTTTGGCTTGCTTTACGATAGGCACCGATTGCCAAATAGGTATTTGTTAATCATGCATGAACAAAATATATCGGTTATCAGCCTTATAAGGGCTAAACCCGTAGGGCTTCTGGGGAGTGACTTGATGTCACTGAGATAGAATTGGGGCCTTAGTAACCCAATGCTTGTCATGCTAGGCGACTAAAATGGGTTTCTTTTGCTTTCACTTTTCTTTCTATCGATTACTTCTATCGATCTTTTCCCTCGGTGTGCACCTTGCACATCATGTTGCGTTATCTCAATTACAAGGGCTAATTAGTTGGTAAAATCCTCAGTAAAATCATTCCCAATTTGATTCTTAGTTTGAGTACCTTTCGAGGCCTGACTGGTTGAAAACTATGAAAAGCACAAACCAGCTTCATAAGTAGGCCAGGCATATGTTATTAAGTTCTGTGTTGGGGGGAATACAGCATGCTGCTGTTGTCTTCATAGTGATAGGTGAAAAATATTATCTTTGCAGGGGTCTCTTTCTTTCAATCAATGACATGGGTCACTTGTATGAGATGATTTGTAACTGGCCAGAGAGGGACATTAAGGTAAGAGCTGGTTATTTGACTTTGCATAAATAAGTAAAATTAATTGTAGAAAGTAATACCACAGAAATCCATCAACAATGGCTTTTTTGGCTTTGAATTCCATCCAAACTCACCTCACATAATGACTTTTGGTCTAAAGAAGGAACTGTGATATTAAAATGATATAAATCATATCATTGTGTTGTTGAAAGATCAATGCCAAAAACCAGAATGTATACGAAATCACTAACTTGGTTTGTTTTCAATAATGGCTCTTTTATATGCTGCTAACCATTGCATAAAAATTAATGACACCAGTGTAAAACCATTTAAGACTTGTCAACTGCTGTTGTTTAAATGTGTAAATGTCGCTGGAAGAAACTAAAGGGTACTTTTCCAGTATCAGACTACGTATGACAGGGGATGTGAATATTCATATGCTTGTTTCGAATAACATTCAAACAATTTGAGTCAAGATATATGTATTATGCAACAGATATTTGTGGCATCTAGGATTGGTAAATCTGTGAATGATTTGACAGAATATTATTGTTAATTATGAGTTGTGAAACAAGGTAATGCATTCAAGTTCAAAGGGAGACAACTTTATGGATTTTATTTATGAATTATAGATGATGAGATGAGTTATTTTGTTGTTCTTTTACTTTACTGAATTAAAACAATATAATACATGTATATATATGGATTTTTAATCTTAAAAAACAACAACAACGGAACAGTGTCAAACTCTTTGATTAATTCTATCTTCTTTTCTAGTGTCAACTTGACACAAGCTCCCTTCGTTGGCTCGTTGTATATATTTGCAAGAAATGACACTTTTGACTCATTAATTATCGGAATAGAGTCATCCTAGTTAAGGCTAATGATTTGTGTATCTAACAACTAATTAGCTGAGTAGCCAGTCACATTAGATCTCTGCAGACAGTTCAGATAATCAGTTTGAATCGCCGCTGACAACTAATCAGGTTGTTTTCACAAAGATCAGTGTCATTGGCGGATGCCAGTTTCTACAGAAGTTTTTACACTTGAAATCAGTGTTTGGGACCAAAGTTAATGCCGGAATACGGAATGGACAGATGCCGGTTTGTCCAGAGTTTTTTACACAATATTTGAACTACGATTCGCCGGAACCGAACTTTTATGCCGGTTTTGACAGAATGCCGGACTACTCAGAGGCCGGTTTGTGCAGAGTACACTGTACATGTAAAGTATGCACAACATTTAATAAACCAATATATCTTCATAACACTACCCCACTTAAAGAAAGAAAGGTATGGGATCAGAAGTTTCTGAATATATATCAATATCACTTGCATCAACATAGAACTTGAACACCTTGCAGTAATCCGGCGCAATCAGAACAAGAGAAGTCACAAGAATAGCATTGACACTGTTGTCTCTCTTTCCCCCTCCCACACTCGAACTTGACATTCTTCTTTAACTTGTCAGTCAAAGATGACACAACTGTTGAGAAGTTTGGGTAACAGCCCGTCATTCCAAGCAATTGCGTCAGGTCCTTGCATGTCTGAGGTTGTTGAAACTTCGCAACAGATTCAACCTTTCGCTTGTACTGGACGAACTGACCCTGACCAACTACATAACCCAGATATACTACTGTTGCCTGTGCAAGTTCACTTTTAGCAAGATTGATAGTTAAATTTGCATCCGTCATCTTGTCAAAGGATGCTCGAATGTCTTGCACATGCTCTGTCCAACCATTAGTAGCTAACAACATCGTCAATGTAGGCATTACAATGTGGAATGTCACTATTCAGTCTGTTGACAAAACGCAGGAATATTGCAGGTGCAATCTTCATTCCAGAGGGCATCACATTGTATTGATACAGTCCATCAGAGGTGACCAGTGCTGAAACTTGCTTGGCCCTATCAGTAAGCGGGATCTACCAATATCCCTTTAACAAATCACATTTGCTAACAAACGTAGCAGATCCTATCCTATCTATACAAGCATGAACTTTCGGAATTGAAAATGAGTTTGACTTGCTCAAAGCATTGACTTTTCTGGAATCAGTACATAGTCTGCAGATGTTATCAGATTTGAAACTAAAATACTTGGAGAACTCCATTCACTGTCACTGGATTCTATTATGTCATGACCTAACATTCACTGGATCTCTTTGCGGAGCTGTTCAAATTTGATAGGATTCATACGATATGGGGCCTGCTTAACAGGTCTGTTGTCCCCAACATCAACATCATGATAAACCATACCAGTTTTTACCGGGACTGTCTCGGAACAAATGATCATACTCGTGAATAAGATCAGACAGTTCCTGTCTCTTCTCAGGAGACAAATGGGACAATCTGTTGTCTAAGTCTCCTAAAGCATTAGAATTGCACAATAGGTTCAGCATCAACACTAGCCATGTCTTAATCAGTATCTGACTCAAGGATTATCAGAAACAACTGTACGAACAGGCTGTTTAACACCACTGTCTTTCTCAAAGTACCTTTTGAACATGTTAATATGACACAATTGATTTGCCTTCCTACGATCTGGCGTTTTCACAAGATAATCAGTCTCACTGACCTTATTTTCGACAACATATGGACGAAAATACCTGGCATTCAAAGGTTGACTTGATACTGGTAACAAAACTAGAACTTTGTCTCCTGGACTACATTCTCTGGATTTGGACTTCCTATCATACCATGTTTTCTTCTTTGATTGAGATTCCTGGAGGCTTTTCTTAGCTACCTCACACGCTTGGAATATCCTTTCCTTAAACCCAACAACATAGGTCAATAAATTGGACTCAGAATCCTCCGACAACCAACTTCCTTTCAGCAGTTTCAGAGGATCTCTCATCTTTTGACCAAATACAAGTTCAAAAGGACTAAAGCCTAATGATTCCTGAACAGCTTCTCTAGCTTCACACACAAAGAACTGAACACCTTCACCCCAGTCTCTCTCATGGTCAAAACAAAAGGATCTCATCATGTTTTTCAGAGTCTGGTGAAATCGTTCAAGTGCTCCTTTTGATTCAGGCTGATATGCACTAGACCTGTACTGCTTGATTCCCAACTGAAACATGACCTGCGTGAGCCAATTTGATATGAAATTGGACCCTTGATCAGACTGGATAGACTTTGGCAACCCAACAAATGTGAAGAACTTGATTAGTGCTTTTCAGGTGACTGGAGCAGTTATCTTCTTCAAAGCACTGTTATCCTTTACAGGAGTTGCCACGAGAACCACAAACATTATCCTAAGACTTTGGAGTATTTGACCTCATAGTTACATGTAACATCTGACCTTGTAAAGTTACGACCAGTAACGTCGGACTTTTGACCTAATCAACCATGGCTACCCTGACTGACTTTGTTGGTTGACTTAAACAAGGATGCCTTGTGGGTAAGAGCAAAGTCATGAGACATAACAGCAGCCTTTACTAACTGGTTAACCTTGTGCTCATCCAAGTAAGTCTTTATCTCAACTGGTATACATCTCTTAAACTCCTCTATCGAGACACGTTGCTTCAGTCTATTCAAATCCTGTCTTACATTATTTGAGGAACACCATCTGTCAAAAAGAATTATCTTCTGCCTTGCAAATTTAACATAGGGCTGCAACTCTTGTTTTCTACAGTTTCTAAAGTTCTGCCTATATGCCTCAGGTACGAGTTTGTATGCTTTCAAGATGGATGCCTTAACAATGTCATAATCAGCACTCTGTTGTATTGACAAAGAACCTCATGATAGTTTCCAACCAAAACACTCTGTAACAGTATTGTCCAAGACTCTTTTGGCCACTTTAAACTCTGAGCTAATTTTTCAAAGTTAAGGAAGTAGCTATCAACCTCTGCCTCATCAAACTTAGGGACAAGCTTAGCAAATCTAGTCACATCGAAACCTACAGACTCTGATCTCTGGATGCTCCTAGACTCTAGCAATCTCAGTTCATGACCTCTCTACCTTTCTCTCTCCTCAGCCTGAAAATGACGCTCTCTCTCCCTAATCCTCTAACTCCTTCATTCTAACTTCTAGCTCTAACTTCTTAAAGTTCATCTGATTTGTTAAATGTAATTAGACCATCTTCCTCCAAGATTTCGTCTTTCACTAACAACTGAACTAAAGCCTTCTGAATATCACATTTCTTCATTGAAACCCTAACTGTGACATGGAAATGTTTTGCTACTTCTAACAACTCAGATTTTCTAAGTTCAAGAATACCATCTAAGCTTACTGCTTCTACAAATTTTCTACAGTAAACACCATGTTGTAATACTGCTGTGCTTTTCTTGTAACAATAAGTACAGCTTGGAATTTGGAATTGGGAATGTAAAGAGGAAACAAACATTGATTTGAAATGATCTCCCCTTGATGAAAATAGCAGATCCCAGAAGAGCTCCCAATTTGTTAAGAGTGACCAAGTGAAACATGGTTAAATGTCTTATTTCCTTGATGTTGTGGGGAAGGATATTCCATAAGGCTGGGCCTGCTTTGGAGAATGATCTGTCTCCGAAAGACTTTATTCTAGTTAAGGGAATATGCAGACACTCTGTTGTAACTGACGTTTCAGTTCGTGGTGGATTAGAAGACTTGAAAGATAGCATGGAGCGAAACCATTTAGAGCCTTAAAGACGAACATTAGTAATTTGAACATGACTCTTGTTCCAGCTAAAGTTGTGGTCAAATGGGACAACAGGTCCAGGGAACGAGACGGTTAACTCATTAAGCCCTGAGCCCTGTACTTAGAGGAACCCCTAACGGTCTTTCTACGCTCAACCCCTACAGCCTGCTCGCAGTTTTCAGCTCCTGGCCCCTGACACATGTTGCTGGGTCCTGGGAGGAAATGCAATACACAATCAACAGCCGGTCATAAAGCGATGGTTGTAAAGTTACATAGCGCCTTGAGTTGATTCACCGTCCTAGGAAATAAGTTCGAAGATGTCCAACAGTGTGTACTAACTTTATTGCAGAAATGTACATAATAAGAATTGTTCAGCAAAAAATGAATGAATGAATGAATGAATGAATATCATAGTTTTATATCATAGTTTTGTATACAAGTGCCACTACAATAACATTGATTTTGTATATATTTACAAAAAAAAGAGCTTTTTGATAATGCCAAGGATAGGGAAAATGCTTAGGGTTCGAATCACTGTTTTATAAAATTATAAACTTCATTTTCTCACCTTTTTATATGTATCAATATGGAATGATACCATAAACATAACATTTGGTATGAATTGTGATAACTGCATTTATTTTAAATACTTTATAAACATACCAGTAAATGGGAAGGGTTGTAACATCGACCAGCAGGTGGCGTGTATAGAAGTTTAGCAAGGACGGAATCATTTTAATGTTTACGTTTTTACTAACCGATTAACTTGAGTGAAAAATGAATAATTTTTTTGTAAACGCGTACTGTTTTGCTCCTGTCAGAACGCACGGTGCGTATGTGTGCATTTGTATGTATGTATGTGTGTGTGTGCGTGCGTGCGTGCGTGCGATTGTATGTATGTATGTATATGCTTTTTTGTACGTATGTATGTATTATGTATGTATGTATGTGGTTGTCCGTGCGTGCGTGCGTATATATAAGTAGGTGTGTGTACATGTGCATTATCTATGGACTGAAAAGATCGTGCATCAAGATCAAAGTCTCCTAACATGCAGATCACGTGATCGAAAGTTTTTCCACTTATCCATTGTGCGTATTAACATTACAAAAGACGTTGTACTTGAAATTAATAGTCGTCAACTTTATTTCTGTATCCAAAAGAATAGATAACTATCATTTTTACGTTCTTGAAACCATTGACCATGTGATCCTAACCCATGTGACCTAAAATGGCAGCGGACTGTAACCGTAACATGACACGGATCATGTACAACTTGGCTGAGCTTGGGTTCGCTTCGAATGCAAAGCAAAAGCACAGATCGAAATTAGTCTTTTTGTCATTTTAATATGTATCGCAGAGCACTTGGCCTGATAGTTAATAATTAAATTAATTTCAGTGTTTTGATGTACAATAAATATGCATCAAGTTTAACATTTTTTTGCGGGTTATGTCGCAAAATACCGAATTTCGTGAATTTATTTCATGAAAATATTTTGTGGATGCAATTTATTTGTCACAATGCGATTTTACGTTCAAAACGATAGACATATATATATAAAATAACGTAGGGGGGGGGGGGCGATAATAGACATGGGCCCATAATACCCTCCACTGCTCTACACCGAAGTAACTGCGCCTAGAATAATTTGCAATAAGTAAAGTTTCTTGAGTGTAAGAAATATCTGTGAGAAAACAAATGACATTACTCGTAAATTGTTTTACATATCGGGCTTATAGCACTTTTTAAAAAAATGTTTCGAATTACATAAGACGATTTAATGAGAGCTCAAACAATCTAAAGTCAACAGTATACTGGAATTCATGTCAATCAAACACAATGTTCCGCCTTTTTCCATTGTCATTCACGCACAAAATGGCGACTCGAAAATGGAAATTGCAATGTGGGATTCGACAAAGTAGAAAAAAAGGATGAAAATATAACATTCATTTACGAATATACAAAAAAATAAAGCTCAGAAAATATGCAGAATGTTCTGGACTGCAGTTTCACGTGTCACCGACGACACATCAGAAACGAGCAACCGACATTCCACGTTCATGGTGCCAAAGACGGAGGACAACTTAATCACTCCGTCTGTCCGAACAAGTCCGGGACCACGGTCGACCACAGATGTGGCCGGCGGCGAGGATCAACGACATGCGGCGCCACCATGTCCCCTAGCCGCTGACGACATATGTCTGCGCTCGTCGAGGCGGAGAACAAAAGACGCGCAGACAATTGTCTGCTCTCGCTGCCACGATACCCTTTGCAGCACAGACTATTGTCTGCTCTTGCTTTGAGGCTCACATTCTCTTCGCAGACTATTGTCGTCACCAGGGTTTAATGAGTTAAGGCAGAAGAAAAACGTTTCTTCCAGCCAGAAGGTGTGGTACCAATTGGGCAGTATGATGCCTGGCATTGTCCTGTTAAAAGAGAACATTCTAGGGCTTCTGGCGAAGGAACGGAATCACAACACAGCGAAGAACTTCATCCCTGTACCAATGGTCGTTCAGGTTGTTCCGCATGACGAACAGGCGTGTCTTCCCATCGCAGGTCCATCCCCATAGCGTGACACCTCCCCCACCAAAGTGTTGAACTTCCCGGAAGCAGATTCACACAAATCTATCAACTCCACCTCCACAGACACACTTGGTCATCAGCGTGTCACATGTTGGACGGACTTTCATCTGCAAACAGTACCCTCTGCCAGTCATGTCTTTGCCAATGTCGTGCGGAAGGGCCCCAATGGAATCTGTTATACCGACGGAGACAGGTCTAGGTCACCGGAAGAGCCGGTAAGGTCGAATACCTGCTGCTTCTCAACAACAATAAGATTTTTTGTATGATGCACAGTTCTTTCCCGTGTTTCAACACGAAACACATCACAGGTATACGTGGTGAACAGTTGAACGTCAAAGAGTTATTTGTTCACCATTGTGTTTTTTATCCGTTAACTGGGTAAGTGCAAATTTAGTATTTGTGATTTATTCTCAATGTCCATTAAATACTGTTCCAGACATGGAACTTACATTCTCTTTGCCTGGGAAGTGATGGTCAGTTGATCCAAATGGGAAAACATACCTTGTCCTTCCTGTTGTTTCTAAGTCCGTGCCTTCTGAAAGGTTGCTTGTAGCGTAGTCGCTGAAGAAAACAGTGTCTTTCAGAACATCTATCATGGATGGCGAGTAATGCGGAAGAGGGGTGAGCGCTTTGACTTTTGATTTCAGTTCCACTTCTGCTGCAATCGTTTTGACCGGAAGTTCCATCTCTGGGTGTACATCTTTCTTCCGGTACTTACCGAGGCAGATAAACGCAAGAATGCTCGGGCCAATGAGCGCTCTCAGAAGCATCAGAAGAAATGAAAACATTAGCATATACTGCTTTGAAAATGGGGATCCAAGAGTTGCAACAGCTCGAGCTGCCCATTCAATGATGATCCAAACCGATATGATGAAACCAACAATCACGATTTTCCTTAAACACTGCTTGTCCTTTTCATTGATACCCGATGGATTAGAGCATGGAATATGCAGGAGACAAATACATATAATTGTTATGAACAAGGCAGCCGGGCAGAACTGAAAGCAGTCCAAGATCAAGAAAATGGTGTCGTCGGCTATGTCACAAGAGAAGATGCTGTTGTACATCCGATATTGTGTCGTCCCGAACAGAGGCAGAGAAGACATGACAACTGCAAGAAAGCGATGTACCATTATAAGGTGTTTAAGGAATGTTTTAGTACTAATTAGATTATAATCAGATTCTGCAAACAAAATAGCTCAGCTCAAAATGCACGAAGGTGTTTAATTGATATAATTCACGAGTATAACGTTTGAAGAAATATTATTGCCAAATGTTTGCCAATGACTTTCAGCTGTATTGAGCATCAACTGTTAGTGATAATGAACCCATTTTAACTTATAATATTTCATAAACATAGGTATTTTCGTTGTGGACCGGCGAGGCACACGGCGTTGGAATTTCATCCTACGGGGGAGGCTAAGGTTCCCCTGAATGTCGGTATTAGGAATTGTTATATTTGATTGAAATACCCACCAACAAATGTCCACAAAATGACGAAGAAAAGAAGGGCTATCTTCAACAGGTAGCTCCGACGCTGTTTCGTCATGGAACTGAACAATCTGAAATATGATGACCGTTACAAATAACGAGAACAAAGACTTTCTTACGTTTAACAAAGTTTCTTTGGTTACTACATTTATAGCGGTTCGAAACGCCGATGGGTTAGCAGATTTATGAAAAAATATTATTCCTTAAACATTTCTAATCATTTTTCTCATTTCCAGCCTACTCTAGGGGTAAGAAAATAAAGTGCAGGCGAATTTCGCCGAACCAATTAATGTTGGGTCTATTTGGGACTGAAAAATCAGGAAAATGATTAGAAAATGCAGCAGAAAATAATTTCTATTTTTCATAAATCCATTGACACATCAGTGATTCGAACCCCTGTGCATTTAATGCTATTAATTAATGCTATTTATTAAACCCCGTGCATCAACGGCGGTTAAAGTACAAGCTTAGGGAGCGATAGGCACAGTGAAGAGTTTGAGCGAAGTATAAAATGAATTCGTCTCAATCTGCCAGGAATTGCAGATACACAGCGTTATGTAATTAGGCAAACCTGTTCAACGTCTATTCCACAGTTTGGTAATTATTTAACCCACAATACACTAAACATATTTGATACTCGGGAGCACATACCAGCCTTTAACTGGAGTTCATGAACTGTATTTGGAGATTGCAGTTTGTTGAAGTTGGATACGGGCTCCCGAATATCAAAATAGGTCTGGTACATAACATACACTGTGAATAATACATTGTAAAATACTGCCGTATTTCCTTAGTCCTGACAGTTGCAGACGGATTTATTTTCTATTTTCAAATAGCCTGCCTCATTTTGAAACTTTCTCTGACGGTTTGCCAAAGAATGTTCCGTTGATATCTGAATGTTTTCCAAATATGAGCGATTAAAAGGGATTTTTAGATTGCAGGGGGTACTATTTCAGCCATAGCGCAATGTGATGTACAATTTGCTCATCACGAAAAAGGAACATCACAGGATCGATAGTAAGAAAATGAAAGCAAAAGATCCTCATTTTAGACGGCTCGTACATCAAGCATGAGGATAATGGGACCCTATTCTAATCCCGGGAACCCCATGGGGGTTCCAAATATGAGCCGACAGCATTATTTGCAAGTGAAACGTTTCTGAAGCTTTGCAAATATTTTCAAGATTTTATCGGAAGTTTTGGAATGCCCTTTTATTTAGTTTGTCGCACGGGGGTCCTAAAAGAAAAAAAGGCTTGAACATGTGGCACGAACCTGTCTACGAAGAAGAGGATGACACTAAGATGATCCAATGTCCGTGTTAGTCTGTAGAAAACGCTCTGAAAGACGCATAACGGGGTGGTGTTGCCCAGGTAACACGTCCACATGGAGAGGATGGTTGCCGTCAAGGTCAAGGTCACCAGTGTCAAAGAGCATCCGCACATAAACTTTAGGCTCAGTGCTGCAAGTTAAATGTCAAAATGATAAGGAATGTCTATGCAGCAACAACGTTATATATACTGACGTCCAAAAGAAACCATACAGAAAATGATTAAATTAAATTAATTAAATAAAATTAAATGATGCATTTATATAGCGCTGCTTATCCAGCGATAGTCCCTGCTGAAGAACGATTACAACCTTGACCAATTCCTGTTTTTTGTAATTCTTTATAAAAAGAATATGTTTATTTTCATTGAGTTCCATTCGCTCCGCATTGTGCTTAAACAACTCTCTTTTCGATAAATATCTCTGAAAATAGAGAACGTTTCTTTGTTTGTCTTCAGTTGTCGTTCAAAGTCTATAGTTTCTGTTGGACGTATAGCATAGTAAATAAGCACAACTAATTTGTGAATTTAATAGAAAATGAATACAATGTCATTCTTATTTTTATCAAGAAAACCCCTATTTAGCACTTCCCGTACTTGCCCCGACGGATATCGAAACACATCTGTAGGCTTTATCGAGTGGAGAAACCACCACATTGTATGATAAAACTTTTTATTCGAGTAGCGCATACCAGTTGCGCAACAACAGTATATCAAGTTTGTCTTCTCGCAAGCTTCCCGTTAAGTTGCCTGTCATTTAGTTTTGCAGCTTGCGTGACCTTAGGTTTTGTAACGTTTGTTTTATCTGTAAGTTGTCCTAGTTTTATCTCACCTGTAAGTTGTGTTTCCTGTAAATTGCGTTATATAAGTTTGTCATACCTGTACTACCTCAATTAGTTTGTGTAACTTGTCTTACCTCCAAGTTGCAGGACATTAGTTTCTGTAACGTTGTGTCTCATCTATAATTTGACCCATATACGTTGTCTTACTAGACTTTTGTCAAGTCTCTAAGTCACTTTTATTAATTGTAAATTGCTATGTGTATCGGTAATGCATATCACCC
>JAUELE010230944.1:0-12088 GCA_031471655.1 Diodora aspera | reverse complement strand
GCAACTGTCTTCGCTAGCTGGCGCAGCTTACAGTGTGAACACCATGAGATTCAGCTTGATGCTCGTCTACAGCTTCAGCACAGCTAGCGTCAAAGCGCAAGCTCATAGTGTTCACACTAGTGTCATAAAATACCGCAAATATAACTAAAATACAACCATCCAGATAACATTAAGATGGAAACATTTGATAAACATTTCTATTTGTTGATTTTAGTTAAAAACCAAATCACCCCAAATGACTAAAACTTCATAGCACTGATACTGGTAGAAAAAAAGAGTTGTATTAAGGGAAACACATAATTTCCATTTTTGTCGGAATAAGACACGGGCCTTCTTTTGGCTGGTTTATGATGAACTGGTGACGGATCTTTCCAATAACCAGTGCATTTGAGGAGACAGACGCACAGTTTCTGTTGAACGTCGTGATGAGGGTGCATAGTCGTTTCATTACCAAAATGAAAAATAATAACTTTCTCGAAGAGTTTCACTAATTGCAGCTATCTTGCCACGTGGTCCCACACTCACTGAACCTGCCATCACTTCACAGAAAACCGAACACAGCTCGCTATCTATACACGACCTTATCCAAACATACTCATCTCTGCATCAATATGTTTTCCGACGCGATGCAAGTACGAAATTAAACCAATACGATTAGCTTGTTGCCCCAAATAGCGCCACCTGTCGTCTCACATAAGTGCCATGATTTTCAAGAAACAGAGTTCTACGCCCCTGATTGGTCCAGCTGTCAACTACTCGTGTCAAAGTAATAGAATGTTGTTCTTTTTAGTTGATCAGGCATCACGTGATGCACATTATATGTGCCTGTGTGTTTAGTTACCAGGCTGGAAATAGGAACATTGAGATAAATGTTCTTATCGAATGACAGGCGTGCAATGCAGAATCTGTTTTTGAGCTCATACTTTTCATAATGCAGACTAGCGGTTCTTCGAGGGCTCAGTGGCGCTCCCTGGTGGCGATCTGAAGTTCCAGTGAGGCGGGCGCATGGAGCAAATTTGGTCACCATCGGTTAATAGCTGTCATTTGAAACTAATTTGGAATTAATATAATCGTTCATTGAGAGAATATTTCGACGGGAATTCCAAATGTTTGGTTGTACAATCACGTACAGCGACTAGAACTTGTTTGCTCAGAGTTGCGGTCGGGGTTGGGAAGATGAAAGAAAAGTATTAATGAAAGCGTATGCGTTCATTGGCATTTATGGAACAAACTGTGACCAGATTTGGACTCGGAGTCCCTGCAGCTTCGGCTCGGACTCGACTGTTCGATTACTCGTTTTAGCCCCAGTCTGGTGCGCCGTCATGGCAGAAAAGCTCTCATGACGGAGAAATGACAATCCGAATGGGTGTTGTCCGAGTTCATATAGACTTTTTACGGATTAAGAATAAGCCAAGCATATTCGTGGCCATTCCATTGAACTTTGTTTTCATTTTATTTGTTTGGATGGTTATTTATAATACAAATGTGCTTTTCTGTTAAGTCTGTACTTGTATGATTTTTGGGGTTTAAAATATATTTAATAACATCGCTTTCCCCGAATATTATCAAGCGAAGGCGCAAAACATCAACAATTCAGAATTATCTTTCCTTAAAGTAGTCTCCAAACCAGTTTCTTCTTGTATTCACTTTGGCTTGCTTCGATAGACGAATGAGATGTTTCCTCGACAAGAGAAACTGGAATGATGTCCAGATTAACTTACTGAGTGAAAATTGATCTGATTTGAACAGAATCAGATTAATCAAAGAACTGGTAGTAACCCACAATCTGAGTGATTTTGTCCAGACACCAACTTCAACCACCGCCAGGAAAGTAGCTTCAAATTTGCATCATTGCACCTTACAAGAAAGTGAAGAACATCTTTGTCCAATAATCTTGCAGACATAGCAAACGTAAGTGCAGTTCACAGTACGCACACAAGTTAGGGGCTGACTGAACATTACTTTGGACAAAATCAGATTTATGAATGAGCTAACTACCAATACTATTCAGGTAGAGGATCCATCTTCAACCAGCGCCATGAGGGTGACGTCTTTGAAAAGATGTTTCTGAAGATGCTGTAAAGCAGAAAGTGCTTGCTGGAATATACTTGATTATTTGACAACCCTGGATTGTGTTTTCTATATATTATATCACACCAAATAACAAAGTGAAGATCATCTTTGCCCAGTAAGCATCCAGCCATGGCAGACGTCAGTACTTATGTCAACTCTCCTTCAGGTTGAAAATAGATTCCAAGGTAATATAGCTGAAAATTGTCCAAAGTCATGTACCACAATCACTCGTACTAGTATTTATGTTAACGACATTCAGCCATCAGGCTTCACACTTGTCTTGGAAAGTCTTTAATTTGTAAACAAGGGTTCTTAACAGTACTTATTTTATTCCAAATGCGTTCGCAAAACATGTGAGCTTTTATTAAACTGAAACGGTTGCACGTTTTGGTGTTAAAGTTTCGAAGTATTTTCAACCTTATTTGCTTATCTAATTTGTTGAAGTTGAAGATAAATAATTTCTTTGATGGCAAATGAGCAAAAACATTAATGTTCTTGTGCAGTTTTGTTCTGAATTGATCCATGGTCAGTGTATAGATGACATCAAACTCTTCTTATCTTCTGTATTGCCATCATAACGATTGATTGAAACAATACAAGACTGATTAAGTAATAGTGTATCTGACATACAACTTCAGCAATCGTAAAGCTATATCAGCTAACGCCTCACCAACACAGGTTGACAAACTAACGTGAGAGGGATTCGAACTCAAACCAGACACCATCAAGCACTGCTTGAAATATCATAAACTTGTTTACATTAAATATAACTTTGTTTACTAACTTCTATATTAGAATTCAAGTGTAGTAATTATTTAAATCACCCAGTAGTTCATATAAGTCAGTTATTACTTTCGAAAAAAGATTCCTTTTAAACTGAACTAAATGCAGTTTAAAAACATGAAATATAAATAATGAAATGAAATAATTATCGTCTTTCATACAATTTAATGTCTTAATCACTGCTTATTTCATCAGCAGCCACGTCGCCCAGTCTCTTGGCTACTGCATGCTCTTTGCGTGCATTGTGAACTGTAATCTTTCGCGCTATTCCGTTTACCTCCCTTATACAGTGGTCCTTGAAAATATGTTTTTTGACTTGAAATGCTTTAACATTTACTTCACGTTACTGTATGAACCCGAGGCCTATATCGGTACAGCTTTAACAACTGTATCTAATTGGACCTCATAAATGCTTAATCCTTAGGGTGTTATTCTGGGTACTGTTAATGTTGTGGATGGGATGATCTACACATGTCCTTGGGATCTATTGCAAGCTCATGTCATTGCAGATATAAAACAAATTCAAGTTACTATTGTGCTCATCAACACCAATAAGAACTCAATTAAACGTTCACATAGTTTTGGAAACAAAATTGTAAAGTTTGAATCTTATAACGATGAATTTCCTTTGGTCAAAAATGTAATTTACGGAATTTTTTTGTTAGTTTTCGAAACATACACAATTTAATTTCATTAACTTGGTTCAATAAAATAGCTGTCACAATCGTGTGAGTAAGTAAATCATGTTTATCAAGCTGGAATTATAATCTATACAATATTACGGTCGCAACTGATGACGAGATTCTGTCAGAATTATTTCTATGAGCAAGTAATGATTTTTTCGTCAATGCCGTCTTAAGGATATCAAAACCCCGTATCAAAGCGATGTTTTGGGTTACCTTTCGCCCCTAACACATTAAACGTACGTCTTTCATTGAAGAGATTAGCTCTATAATTGGTTCAAAGTCGATGCAAATTTAAGACTATAGTATGACTTTAATATTTATTTTCCAAATTAAATATCGACCTCTTACATTGCTGGCCCCCGGGCATCTGCTCAGTGTGCCCATGCTTAAAGCTCCATGGTCATGAATAACCCCCCCCCCCAACCTTCAGAAGTATCTTATTGTACAATAAGGCCTTATAAACGGAAAGGCCCCTTCAGTGGCTCTGTTGTCAACGATCTGAAAATCCCCTTGAATGGCTCTGGTGTCCTCGGTCGGAAAGGTCCCTTGAATGACTCAGATGTCCGTAGTCGGAAATATCTCCGCGATCTGAAAGGCCCCTTAAATGGCTCGGATGTCCGCGGTCTGAAACGTCAATTTAATGGCTCCTTGAATGGTTCTAATGTATGTGGTCGGAAAGGCCCCTTGAATGGCTCTGATGTCCACGGTCGGAGAGGCTTCTTGAATGGTTCTGAAGTCCGCTGTCGGAAAGGCCCCTTGAATGGCTCTGATGTCCGTGATTGGAAAGACCCCTTGAATGGTTCTAATGTCCGTGGTCGGAAAGGCCCCTAGAATGGCTCTGATGTCCGTGGTCGGAAAGGCCCCTAGAATGGCTCTGATGTCCGTGGTCGGAAAGGCCCCTTACATGACTCGGATGGCAGGTATCTCTAATGAACTCTCAACCAAGACAATATAATTCTTTATTCTTCCAACATTTGTAAAATTAAAACATAATTTCTCAATCTTAGCGATGTTTGTTACATATGTATGCAGTAATGCATGTATCACATTTAAAGAACTGATGTGGATTTTTAATGAAATTTAAACAAAACAGCTGCAGTTTGTTTTAAGCTCTTCTCCAAGATATTTTCATAAGCCGACGACAATCACTACCATGCAAGTAAGTAAATCAAGTCTATTAAGATGAATTCATATTTATACACTATTACACTTAGAACTGATGATGATAAGATGTTTGAATTGTTTCTTTGAGAAAGTTATTTTTGGGTGTTTTTTTCACTTATTTCATGATTTAAACGCAAAGTTTCTTGTAGTACAACACATCCTATATTTAGAAAACGTGTTGGTTGTTTAGACTACACAGACCAATGCAAACTGTCATTCTGTTCTACTATTGTGGCACATAACGTTCTGACAGCGTTGGTGGGTTTTCTGATTCGACCATCAAGAGTGAGAAGCCTGGACTCCAGTCATTGATTCAATTGTATTTGACTTTTTGTTAGGGAGCGACCATTTGATTTTTATGCGGGGGAGCACGATGGAAGACTTTAAAATAGTTTGCAGACGATTTTGGAGAAAATAAATACTTTGCAGGAGTCAAAAGAAAAACAAATGAATAGATAAACAGATAAAAAAAACATTTAAAAAAAAAGTTTCAGTATGTAATTATGATATGTTTCAAGACATATTTTGTGCAAACATTCCCATTAATCTTAAACCCCAGTGGCGGATCCAGGGGCGTCCCGATTCCTATTTTAACAGTTCAGTCAAGACTGGTAATTAGCTGGCATTATGCACAAGTTACAAAGTTTATTTGGACCCAACCAATGCAGAAACATGCGTCTAAGAGTTTGTATGAATTAAAAGATTCCTTGGGAGCAAACCCAAGCAAACCCTCAGATTCCTTTACAACCTTCAATTCACTGTATTGGTTACTTTTGTCACAGTTGTGGAAGTGGAAGTGGAAGTGGAGGGGGGACTTAATTTTAAAGGACAAGGGCTGTCAGCCCTATCCCCACCCCAATCCAATTTCTTCCACTAAAAATCGCCCAGAACGCGTCTCCGACGAACTAACACCCCTAAAGCTTTCAGGGCCTAGATTGCACCTGAACCTCATGTCCTTGGATAGTTCCCCCATCTGCAATTATTTCCGTCGTTTACATTCGTAAAAACTAATCGGTATACTTTCGTTTGATCGTCAGTATATTAACCGATATAATGATAACCCATGGAGTCCAATGCCCATTGGAATAGACACATATCCCAAATGGTGTGGAGATGTAATGAACAGGTCACTACGCTGTACTTGGATAAGGTAATAATATTATATTCGACTGAATTAAGGCAAAAGACATAACGAGTAAACATAGTATAATTATATTGCAAATGAAACACATGATTAACAATGTAATGTGGAAACTCTAGATTGTGCCGGAGGTCTGTGTCAATTTTATGTTTAATTTATATGTTTAAATAAAAGGTTGATCGAGACTATCACGACCTACATATTTACAGTTCGGAAGCTGACCTCATTGATTTGTCTGGTGATATACAGGAGTGGTTGTCACTTGTGAAACGTTCCCAGTTCCCACTGATCATGGCGACATTCTGGCTGCTGGCGGTGTTTCTTACTCTACATTGTTTCCATCTCTCGAACTCTATTATTTTGCCACTGAAGAAGCCTGATGGAAATTTAGACACTGAGCATCTTTTGGAACATTTGACGCTCCTGGAACAAACTGTGGCAAGTTTCCAACATACGGTTACAGATGTTACTTCTCTGAAAACAGAGGTCGCCAATCTGAAAGCGAATCAACAGATAATTACAAATCAAAAAGCGGATATTGCAGCACTGAAAACAGAGATTGTAATCCTAAAGGCAAATCAACAAAAGCTGGACTCAAAAATCTCTGACTTGCAAAAAATACACATTCAGTCAGGCATGATAACTGCAGGAGTAACTTCCCTGCAGAATGTGGTGATAACTTGACACAGGACTATCAATCACTGTACTTAAGGGTAAATTCGACAGGTGCCAGAAGGGATGCAGAACTAAATTCTTTGGACAACAAGTATGACTCGCTATCTTTACTGGTAAATGCAACAGGTGCTCGGTGGGATGCTGGACTCCAGACTTTAGATCAGTAATACCAGTCACTGTCTTCGAGGGTAAACTCTACAGGCGCTGTGCGGGATGCAAAATTGAAGACCTTGGATCAGAAAAATCAGTTACTGTCTTTGGAGGTCAACACAACTGGGTCCGTAATGCACACGAACATTGAGAGTTTAAAATATGACTTTCGGTCACTGTCTTCCCATGTGAATTCGACAGATGTGAAACTAGAGATAGGACTGAACCTAGCGCATCAAAAGTATCAGACACTCTCGACACAAATAAATACAACTTTTGCCGATTGGATTGGCCAAAACATAACAGGGACTGTACATGATGTTCGAGCAACCCTTGGTAGAGTTCTGACTGAGGTTCACAGCGCAGGGAATGACAGACTTCTGTTACACAACTCTTTAACCAGTCTCAAGAGGACAGTTTCTGAACTCAACACGAGATCCAATACCACTACAATGGAACTGTCGTCAATTACTGCAAGGATTGGTGAGTCCCATTTGTTTAACTTTAAGACAAAAAGTATATTTGTTCTCTTAGACACATGATAGTTCATAATACAACATAGACAATGTCGTTGAAAGGCAACAATGATACAATAAATGGGGGCTGAAACCCTGGCACCGGCAGAATGAGAATACTAAGAGATATTAAAACTATCTACCACAAGATGTACATATTGATGCACAAATGTTAGATAGGCAGATTGCGTTTAAGGAAGATACAAATCGTTCAACATAAATATAATTGACAACATCTCTCCCGAGCTGATTAAGTATAGCAATACCATGCTGAAAGTCGCGTGAACATTTATTACTGCACTCTAAAGAGTATTTACAACCCAAGCTGCCATTTAGGCGCAAAAGAATAACAACACTTCTGACTTGGAACCCAATTTCAGCTGTGCACTACTTGCCGAAAGTGAAGCTTATATTTATTTCCCAAACAATGTTGTGACGTTCTGTACATCCAGCCTTTATGACAGTCTCGGTTTTCTCCACTTGCATTAAAACTTTGTTGGCATTCGCTATTTAGAAATGTCTTCAATAATTGTCGGTCATCAGTACCGACACAGGCAAGATACTACAACTTGGAACACCTACCCCTGTTCTTGTAAACATTACATGTATGTCCCCATCGTCAATTATCATATTCTTGGTAGATTCTATTTTATTGATCATCAAGCATAGATGTTTACTTTCTTTTTTTACCGCTATTTTATCACGAGAAGAACTTTAAATATAACCGCAACAAGTCACGTTTCAAAAGAGATGTGCGACTTACATCGACCTATTCACAAACAATAACCGCCAACCTTTGATTTTTCATAATGCAGTCAATGTCCAGCGAAGTATTCATCTGCGTTTTGAAAAACTGTGTGATATTGCACAATTATTTGAAATTTATTGAAACCAAGTACACCGTACATGTAAAATTCGGTGATTGACTTCTGAGGTTATTCTGTGGAGCTTTTATAACCTGATATTTTACAATATCATGATCATCTGATTCTCTCCTTGAAAGCTGGACAGACACATTACACTTCACGCTTGAAGACTGACTTGATTTGTGAATAAGTAATTAAAGTGTTGATGCAGCGATTTCACTTTTTGACAGCTAAACTGAACACAGAAGTGGGATTTGAAAGCTGGATGGAATCCGACACTGTGGTATCTGGTGGTTCCACTCTCAAGTTCAGCAACGTCCAATACAACATCGGCGGAGGCTACAACGCAAGTACAGGTGTGTTCACAGCTCCCGTGTCAGGTACATACCTATTTTGGACGCAACTTCTAAAAACCACTGCATCAGACATTGACATTTTCATCAAAAAATATGGCGCTATTGTTGGACGCTTCTACACACCAACATTGGGACTCATTACAGGATCTGTGATCACATCTACACACCAACATTGGGACTCATTACAGGATCTGTGATCACATCTACACATGTTGAAGCTGGAGAACAGGTATATGTGCAAACATGCAAAAATAAAACTATTCGCTGTTGTGATGAGTCTAGGTTTGGTGGCACATTACTCCACAGAGACTGAATTACATTAATATGCGTAAAACTCTTAACATTATTTTAAATGCTAAAAGAAAACATCAATATTTAAACGTTACAATCAGTCTTTTATGCGTATTCAGTTTATGTGTTCACTATGTTTTAATAAAAACACCAAAATAACTGAATGTATATGTTCCAACGCGTTAAGTTATAAGAGGTATGTGCCTTTATATCGCTAACAATTCAAGATTAACCAACTTGAGTTGTAATATCTCCCCTCACTTTCAGACTTTAGAATACGCATGCTCAGCACACATTCTATGAACACCGCTGAGCTTCTTCTGTGTCATAGTCTCCACCCTGGAACTTCCAACTTTGATAACGTAGCAATATTTAGATTTAATACAGAGCATTTGGATATGCATCGGCGAAATCCAGGGAATAATGATTCAGCCAACGTCCGTAATATACCCTGGAATCACTCCCATTCACGACGATCTTCTCGGGGCGGGCGGTTTGACCAATCAGTGAATCGTCCATAGCGAAAGTTCGCGTCCAATCATCTTCTGGGCCCAAAGGGGGTCAATAAATAAGCTGACTTAACCTTAATCATGTGGCGCGTCTCTCATAACACTCGGCGAAGTAAAGACGTTATTTATCAAAAGTTATGAGTATATCCAGGGGATAATTACGGACCTTGATGGAGTCATTATGCCCTGGATTTCGCGGATGTTGAATTTGATAAAAATGTATTCATTGCGTTGATTACAATATTTAAGTTTTGTTGGTTCCAATAAATTCATAACTCAAGTTTATATCTGGTACCAAAGTTCCTGATCAGTTACATGTAGGAGATAAACCTACTGTGTTTTACGAGTGGTGTATCGTAGATTGGACAATGAAATTAAATGTTACATTTGAAACCGAACGCGAGAGCGCGGACATTTGTTAGTTATCTGTTTCGTTTTTTTCGGAGCCGATGTCAGTTAATCGTCATAAAATCCGAAATGTTTTGTTTTGGACGCCATGTTATTTACAAGTTTTGTTTGTTTACAAATTATGACGTCCAACGGGTCCCGAGCGGCTACATTGTATTAATACGCTAAAATCAGAGGTGGTGTATCGTAGATTGGACAATGAATGTTGACCAATCAGAAACGGACAAACTTAAATTATATTCACCACGAAGGTTCAAGACGCACCAGATTGAGTTAGATATTTCATGTAAAATTATGTTCTTATTGTGTCTTTAATAGATCATAATGTCTTGTGTGTAGAGGAAAGCATAGTAATACAAATGTTACTTAATTACAGTGCTGACTGTAATAAATGATTGCTCTCACACTGCTTCCCTCACGAGAGACGGTGACGAGAGCTCTGAAGAGTATACAGTATTTTGGAACGCCGTTGAACTCATACTTTTCATAATGTAGACTAGCGGTTCCTCAAGAGCTCAGTGGCGCCTCCTGGTGGCGTTGGGAGGATCCCGCCAATATGGAAAGAGAGGGAAGGGGACATTTGTTATGACGATGACTTCATCTGAACAAACTTGACCACCATCGGTTAATAGTAGTCAGTTGGAACTAATTTAGAATATTGAGAGCATACATTCAGACTGGAGTTCTGGCGATTTTGTTGGACAATCACGTACATCGACTAAAACTGGTTTGATTAGAGCTTGGGCTGGGGAAGGAAAGACGAGAGAAAAGGGACAAAATATTAGTGAAAAAGCATGTGTTCATTGACAACATATGGAACATATCTTGGGACACAAGACCTTTCTGGAACAAACTGTGGCCAATCAAAATACAGGTATGGCAACATTCCAAAAATAAATCTATGCCTGACCGGAAATCAACAGATAATTTCGGAACATAATCCTGGGGTTCGCTGATATTGCAACACTTAAAACAGAGATTCCAACACTGAGAGTCAATCAGCAAATGCTAGACACAAAAATCCTTGATTTGCAGGAAATGCCAAAATGGGTGTCATAACTTCTAATAATGCTTTGGGGTAGGACGCCCCCCGAAACCCCATAAAATAGTTCTCACTTCACTCATCGAGATTAAGCTTCCGGCTGTCTCTTTCACAAAATCCTAAGCCCCCTACCCCTCTCACCCCTTGTATCTACAATTCATATGCTCTTAATTAAATTAAATATCAAACGTAATATTCAAAAATAAATAGTTTTTCGGTAATTCTCTGAGAAAAAATAGATTGTCTCAGGCCATGAGATAAAAATATACTGCCGGGCAAAAGAAACGATGCCAAATGATTTCCGTTATTTGCCTTTACGTCTTTCTGTCATAGCTGATCAAAAGGATGCTAGGATTTCAACGAGTTGTGTAATTTGATTGACATCATATCGTTGATAAAACTTCCTAATCTTGAAGGGATATCTCGTGCATATTCAAAGCAATTATTGTGAACTTATTCAGTAGTCTCTCAAAATCTTGGCATCGTTTCATTTGCCCGGCAGTGTAGTTTGCACGAAAAACATCTTCCACCCCCTGCCCCCCCATAAAACTCAAATGGTTACTGCCTAACAGGGCCCAACAAGTGCTTGATCCTTAGGATGTCGTTTTGGGTATCGTCAGTATTGTTGATGCGTGCAACTTTTATTGCAAGCTTACAGAACAACTATAAGCTGCTATTATATCCAGTAACACCAATGAGAACTAAATGAAACATTGCTTTGAAGTAAAATTACTTACGGTTTGAATTTTATAAGGAAACTCGTTTTATCAAATATGCAATTAATGAAACTTGTCACATTTAGATGGTAAATAGTTTATACTTACATTTGTTAATTTTCGTATAACACTATCATTTAATTTTACATGGTTCAACAAATTCTATTCTGTGAGGAAGTAAATAATTTTTCTTAAAGTTGAAATTAAGATCTATACACTATTAAGCATACTATTGATGACGAGATCAGGTCAGAATTGTTTCTATAGAGCAAGTAATGTAATGCTCCAATGTCATGAATAGAAAGCGTCAGATGTATCTTCTAGTTGTAGTAGAATAAAGCCTTATTTGGAAAGCTGCGCTGCTTGTTTAGACTACTCAGACGGATGAAGACTGTTATTCTGTTCTACTATTGCCGCACAGGACGATCTGACAGCACTGGTGGGTTTTCTGTGTCGACCAATCAATAGGAAGCAGCATTGACTTCGTCATTGGTTCAGTTGTATTTAACAGTTGGTTTGTCAGTGTTTCTTAGTAATTTTGTAAATCTCTTTTCCGACAAATTTTCCTGAGATAATTGCTCGTCTGGAACAATTTTAGGTTGGATAAAACACTTGGAATTGGAATTCATGTGGAGGCGCGGTGGTCCTGTGGTAGAGCGTCGGACTCGTGATCTGACGAGCCGGGTTTGAGCCCAGCTGGCGCCGTGTTGTAC